>JAUMGZ010201244.1:0-23294 GCA_032359645.1 Pododesmus macrochisma | reverse complement strand
CGCTAGTAGGAATATACGCTATATATATATGGGTAAGTATAGTATCACAAACATTGGTTTTACAAGAAAAACCTCAAATTCACAAGTGCTGTTGATTATGTTTTTTTCTTAAGTGCTCTGTGTTTAACAAATCAAATTTGAATGAAAATTAGTTAACTGTTTTGTAACTCTGGTCAATTTGAAGTTTGCAGGAATTTTTTCTAATAATTGCTCTATTTTTCATCCATAAATTAAAGCGCTTATGTTCAAATTAATCATTGTGAAATTTGATAGCTCACTTTTAATAGTGAATTTCTTGTTTGTTAATAATAATTATTATGCAATTTGGTATTAATTCACTTTAAATAGTGAATTTCTTGCTCGTTAATAATTAAAAATTGCCTTGTTGCTTGTTAATAATAAGTATCGACTGTCTTCTAATGGTCTTCATGGTACACTGAAGACATTAAACTAATTCATTTCTGCTTGAATAATAATTATCGCAAAATTTCATATAACCTCACTTAAGTAGATGTCTTTTTTGCTTAATAATAATTATCGCAAAACTTCATATAACCTCACTTAAGGAGATGTCTTTTTTTGCTTAATAATAATTATCGCAAAATTTCATATAACCTCACTTAATTAGATGTCTTTTTTGCTTGATAATAATTGTTGCAAAATTCTATAGCTCACTTTTAATAGGAGATTTCTTGTTTGTTAATAATGATAATTATATATTTCACATACTTTGGTAGTTTTTTTTGCAATTTAGTTTCTTACTGCATATTTTGAAGGACTGTGCGTGACAACATGAAAGTATTGAAATAGTGAATAATGAATTTATGTTAAGTATTCATGCCCACTTTAAAACCCTTAAAGATAGACAGTGTGTTATGTTCTAAACTGGTACAATAGCTGCAATACTTGAGCTTCATGACTTTTTGACAGTTATGATATTCACTTCACAAGATATATTAGTAGGTTCACGAGGTTGGAGTAGATCTGAAGATTATCAATGTTACCATGGAAACAGTAACTTAAAACCTCATTTCTACTCTGATAAATACAATACGCATCTGTTTATACATAATATAAGTGATGTGTTCAAAACAAATACAATTGTTTATAATTGTTGAAAACTATCAATGGAGATTTTATGTAATTCAATCAAATTTTACTTGATGACACATAGTAAAATCACAAATAAATGTCTGTGACAGATAAAGTCTGTTTCACACATAAATTCTATCTCATCTGAATGAATGTTTAAACTAGAATGACAAAACAGTGAGCTTGTTTCAGTCTGGTAACTTGACTATTTCCTATTGATTTTGATGTTGTGGGCATGATATAAATTAAAATTAGTTAATTGCATGTAGTTTAGGTCTGTCTTCAAGCTAGGTATGCTGTAAATAACATTAAATGCCTTTTGTGTATGTGTAGGCTTTATTAAAGAAACTCGTTTGCTATTTTATCAACGAAAGATTAGAAAATAATTCAAAGAAATTTGATTCTATTTTTTTTTCTTCATTAGGACAGTTTGTAGTTTTATTTTACATAATGCATAATTTATGTAAATATGAAGATATTAATAGCCATAATTTATAATTTAATGAACATTCAATGCTTTATTGCTCCACCAACTCTGCCATTTAATGTCTTCAAAAACAATATGTATTTTGTTTCATATTAAAACAAAAGTAATGTTAGACATGGTACCCTTGAACCCATATATCAATACTTTAATATGTTGTGTGAATAGAAACATAAATGAACACCATTATGAGAGTTACAGTCTTCAATAAGATACAAATACTTTATGCTAGCTAACAGAAGATAGCATTGATCTTATATCTAAGCAGCAATCCAAGATGTTGCAACAACAACAGCAACAACAACAACAACCACTTCAGCAGCAACAACCGACACAGCAGGGACAGTTTAACTCAGGATTACCAACACAGGTACTTTGTAATAATGAGAAGGTATATTGCCCACACTCCGGATTAGTAACACTGCTTATCTTTGCTAAATGCTTGACCTATTTAAGAATTAGTCCACCTTTTTTCCCCTGACTAACATTTGTGCAAGTTTGATATTTAAAATCAAAATACTGTCTGATTGAATTTTGATTTCTTGGATTTTTGTCCGCCACTTTTCAGAGAAAATGGGGAACTATTAATTTTGGTGTGTCTGTCTGTTGTGCTGTGGTTTCCATGCTCTAATTGCCCTAAAAGTGGTTCAATTTTAACTAAATTTGGTTTGCGCATTCATAATGACACGACTCGGACTAGGTTTGATATCCATTGTGATGCGTGCATATTTACGCATACATGTGAGGTTACTAAATTTTCATTGGTTAATTGGTTTCTGTGCTCTAACTGTCCTAGAAATGGTCTGATTTCAACCCAATTTGACTTTGCAGATACACAATGAAAAGACCTAGATTAGGTTTAAAAACCAATGTAATGTGTGCATAATTACACAATGTACATTATAATTAGGTTACTTAGGTCTTATTCTTTATATCATTTCCATGCTATAACTGCCCTAAAGATAACCCAATTTAAACCAAAATTGATATGCACGTTCACAATGGCAATACTCAGGCTAAATTTGATAGCCAATGAGATGCTTACATATTTACGCATACCATTCACATCAGTTAATTTGTTTTTGTCCTTAACTGCCTTAAAAATTGTCTTAAATCAACCAAATTTGGTATGCACATACAAAATGACAAGATTCTTACCAGTTCAATAGCCAATGCAACTGCATATTTAGGTATAAATAATGAGGTTATCAACAAAATGACAAGACTTTTTCTTTTGATATGTGTTTGTTTCCGAGACATAAATTCCACACGTTTTCTTGTATTTATTATTTAAGAAACTCAACTTTATACACCTTGCATATTCTATGCTTTGACTCGTTTTGAAATATAAAGCTAGTTTGCTTTTGCATTAAATTTTGTTCTCATGATTGTATCGTGATTAACAGTTTCTTATCGCTCACTCCAACCATATATCACAAATATCTAGTTTCCCCATTTTCCATTCACATATTTTCGCTAGCAATTATAATAGCATTCTTTTAATGGCAATGAAGCTAAATATAATATATTACAGTTTAATTTGTAATGACCAATGTCTGACATTGATGAAATGTCTTATATTAAAATTAAGGATGAGTGTTTTATGCTTCTTAAATTAACCCCACTGTTGGTGCTTGCCATTTCCAGACCAGCACTTTTAAAGTCAGGAGACCTTTGGCTATATGGCCTATTAAAACAAATTATTGCCTATCTACCAAGCCAATTTTATAGGAAATGTGAATTTTTTCTCATGGATTAGGTGACTCCTGAATGTAAGCCAATTAGCTTGAGAAAATGTCCTTAATTTTGTTACTGCTATCTTAAATCAAGCTGCATATGCACAGAAAAATAGTGCAGTAGTGTTTTATAGCAACATAATGTCAAGATACAAACATTTTTACAGTTTGATTGGTGTCTTCCAGACTTCGTATGTATCACTTGTTTGTTAACATTCTGTGGGTTATTTCATTCTTGTTTGAAGTGACATGCATTGATCCTAATTAAGCATTAATTGTGAATAGTAGCTCAAGGCAATAAATCATTCAAGTATTAAAAGCAGTTATTTTAAAAAATCAATTTTTAAAAAAAAAAAAAAAAAAATCCACCCATTTTTCTAATGGCCATGTTGGTATACTGAAGACGTTTAACTCCACATTATGGTGGAGAAGCAATATTTTTCAAATTTGGTCACAGTGTATTTAAACTGAAGTAGGGGAGATAACTTGCTGCTATGTGGAATTTACAAAAACTGTCTGTTCATATATCATATGAAAGTATTCAGAAAAACTTGATGCAAATATGCAACACATTGATTTTGTAAGATGATAATTAATGTGGAGTTACTTCCCTTTAACTACATGTATTGTTATAGTCATGATAAATAAACAAACAAGTTTAACTATCAGCAATCACCCGAGACTAACTATTCACATGTAATGCACAATAACTGGTACATTTATATGTCACTTCATATCGATGAATCACTGAGGCAGAACTGATCTATGTTCAGAATGGGTTACATAATGTTACAATAGATTGTGTTGAACTGTTAAATGTATGAATTCAACACTTTACTTTTTAAAACTCAGTCAGATTAATTTGTACTTTAATTGTTTAATTAAGAATTATTAAAAAGAACAATTATGATAATGAATTTGGATTATAGGTCTAGATTTGAAAAAAGATGAATTCAGAATTATTTAGTGTTAAGATAGGAAATAATTTGACTTATAGTTTTAACAATAGAACTGATTTGTAATTTCGTAAAAGATTAATTTCCTTTTATTTTATCAAGAGATGGAGAGAATAACACTAAAATGTAGATGTTTTAAACAGTCATAAGGCTGGTTGTAAAATATAGATAGCTTAACTTTAATATTTACATGTAATTGGTTGTGATGAATTATTACTTATCTATTATATAATTCTTCATTATATATAGTATTACACTGTAAGGCTGATTTTGTATACCCGGTATTAGAATACAGGTTTGATATCTCCATAAAGATTATAGCATTTCTGAATAATATTTAATTACATATTACTGATTCCCAATGATTCAGTTCGTAAAAACTTGTTCATGCATATAAATTTCAACAGTGCGGAGTTAACTCCAAAGTGTGAATTAATTTAGTAACCTACGATAGACAAGTTACAGAAATTCAATTTCCTTGTTCACTTACTAACATGAATTTATCTGTGATCATGTTTTGATATATTGATGAGTACAAATTGAAATGTGAAAAAGATCTTTAAAATATGTATCAATATCATAAATGATATAATATTCACACAAGTTATTAAAACACAATCTGTAGTCGAATTCTGCCATAACTATGTATTGATGATTGCTATATAATTGAATGTTTAGTGCACGTGCATACATAATATTGAAGGCAACATTGCTGTTATGTAGCATGGATATTACATTGCATGCTTGGTCTTCTTTCAAATCTTGTCTTTAAATTTTTGTCTAAAAAGACATTTTGCTATATTCTGAATACATGACGGTTAGTTAAACTAAACTTAGTACATAGGATTGTAGTCTGACTTCATGTTGTATGCATTTTTTGCTTGTTCATTTGAGTGTTTTGCATGTAGATCTAGTTGAAAACTTGTATTATTACTTTATATTACCATGATCTGCATGTTGGGACATTTATAAGTGGCTAGCTCATTCTGTACTTCACATAAATGTTGTTAGGACAAAACTGGTAAGTTCAACATTCAGATAATGGTATGACTTTTAAGCATAGTTAAAATGACATCAAAGTTTAACATTCAGATAATGATATGACTTTTAAGCATAGTTAAAATGACATCAAAGTTTAACATTCAGATAATGGTATGACTTCTAAGCATGGTTAAAATGACATCAAAGTTTAACATTCAGATAATGGTATGACTTCTAAGCATAGTTAAGATGACATCAAAGTTTTACTTTGAGATGTGACTCTTCAATATATACTACAGATAGGAAGGATGACATCTAACTTAAACAGTTAAATATTTAGATGTGACTCTACTACATATAGTTAGTACGACATCTAAGTTTAATATTCAGATGTGCCGAATGATAGCTATATCTAGTTAGGGTGCCATCCAGTTAAACATTCTTAGTAGAAAGACTAAAATTTACAATATATTAGAATAAGGATTTTTTCAAGGCGTTAATCTGGGGTCAAAGTTAGGTGTTATCATGCTTTCAACATCTACTCCAAAGTTGCTGTACCAAATTTAATCACTCTTGGTAGGAAGAATCCATAGAGAAAGGGGATTTTGATTTATTCAGAATTGACCACCAGGTGAGGTGGGGGGAAATTTGAAAAAAGTTCAAAAATCTTTACCTTATAAATTAGAATTAATAGAAGTTAATTCTGAAAAGATAATACCTGATTACAAATCATGATTTGTTGGTAAAACTTAAATACACAGTTGTCAGTTAAGTTAATCAGTTATAGTTGTGTTTTTTCAGGGGTTATCGTAGGTATACATACATCCAGTTAAATAGCTACTTGTAGTTATAGTCCATTATAGACTCCATAAATACATAGCTAGTGCATTCTAAAGTGTATCAGAACTCAGCTAAGATGTTCAATGTTAATGTTAACATTATACCATATGGAGTTAATTAGATGCATAAATATTAGAAGTTTTCATATTTTTTTTGTAGGTCTATGTAAGTGCAGTTTGATTGTATATTTATATACTTCTTTTGTGTAAGAAAATTCAGTACCGGTATATAAGTTTTTCAATGTTACTGTTCAAAACATTTAAATATCATTTTATACATACTAAGAATAGGGCATCGATAATATTCTTAGTTAGTGTAATAATTTGACATGATTGAAGGAAAGTTTAATGATAAAAGTGTTCTTGACAAGTGTTACATTGCACTTAGACTTAAATTTCAGCTGAACACTATACATTAAATAGATATTTCTGTAACATATGCACTATGAGAAAAGCAAAAATGAATTATCAGCCAGAAGAAATTAGATCATCAGTAGGGGTTTCATTTGACTTTATTAATTTTTTGCAATTAATAACAGATAAATCTGTTTAAAAAATTGTGAAATCATTGAATGTCAAATAAATGTATCTATTTAGTATTATGATTAAGATTTTGATTTTGGGGTTTATTTTCGTGGTTTTTGTTTAGTTCATTTAACATTACATATCATTTTAAAGATATATAATGCTGACAGTTTATAGATATACTAGTAGATATCGTCGTCAAGGTGACAACTTAATAACAAATATTTCATATATTTGACAGATGCAGCAGCCACCTGTTGCTAATCAGATTCCAGGTCCTCCTGCTATGGCAACACCGCAAGGAAACATGGGAATGATACAAAACCCGGTATTTTATTTTTATGTATTTGAATAGCATTATACAGTGTATATAAATAACAAAAAAATGATATTTTCTTTTTGATACCTCACTAGTAATATATGTATTGTCGAAGCAAAATGTAGTATTACTCCTTGGGTTTGAATAGAAACATGGCTTCCATACCCCATTTCACTTTAATTGTACTGTGTATTGAACAAACACTGAATTTTTTTTCAAGAAACAAAATTTTCTTGTTCAGAAAAGAGAAATATATTAAACAAGATTTCACACTTGGGTCAGAATTTGAAGGTCAAAATGTAAGTTCAATACATGTACATAATGATCAATATACTTCTTTATTACAAAATTATATGGTTATGGTCTCAACCCTCCATTTCATTTGGAAAAAAATTGATCCATATTATATTTGATAAAATGATGTGGTTCTAAACAGTTTCATTAGATGAAAAAATAAGAAGGTCAAAATACTCAATTTGTTTTTGTTCAATTCATGTATAGAGACACTAACTCAGATTAAATTACATACAAACAAGCAAAATACAATTTAGACACTATAAATCTTCATATCTATACCAAACATTTGTCTATTATTTGATGTTCTTTTATTACATAAAGGGTGTGTCACACTGCTTGTAGTATGTTCTATAAAAATACAAACTTGTAAACTGTAACCAGCCACCAATAAATGCAATATCTACAATAGACAACATATTCACTGTATGAGAGCACATCATATTGTTACTTTAGAATCGATGGTAGGTTCGGGTGAGTACTTTTCAGGTGAAAACTATTAAGTTACTTGTAGACCAAAATAATTTTCAGGTAACAATAACTACCAAAATATTTGTGTCTATATTTCAAAATATTTCTATCATATATTCATAGCAACAACAGAAGCAGATGCAGGCTAAATTACAACAGGATCAGGCAGTTAAACAGCATCTCGGTAAGTACACATCCGTACAAGCTTACATTTCATTTTGAAGGGAACAGAACTAATTTATAAATGTATTACTAAATTATCAGACTAAACTAGTAAATGCTCATCATAATCCTAACATTTTAGCCATCCTTGCTCATAAAATATTATTTAAAAATATGGTGGCAAAAATTGTAGTCTTTATTTGTGTTCTGTAGGTTTTCAAGTTAAATCCTGCAATATATACAGGGCTTTTGTTTAGATGTTTATTTATCATTTTATGCACAGGTATTCTTGGTAGCACTTTTGTACATTGATTGATCTTAGTTTCTAAAATATCATGATAAGACCTATAGAAAAGAGAATAGAATTAAACACAGTGTCTTTTATCCTTCTTGAGGTGCTTATATAGGTTAAATATTTGTGTCCTAAATCACCCGAATAAAATTTTTGAGAAGTTTAAGTAAAGTCATATTGGTCAAGTCTTCCTAAGAGACTGGCCATTAGTGAGACAATTATTTGGTTTTCTATGTGAACAAATTGAGCTTGAAAATGAAAATAAAACTGCTCTGCTAATCATTATTGAATGTGTGAACCAACAGATTTAAGAAATTTTCACTTGATCTCTTAAAATTTAACACTGTAGAAATATTAAATTAGTCCTGCTCTCAAAACTAGAGCTGAAACAAATGTTCTTTTTATTTGTGAAAGAGTAAAAACATTCTGGTATTTGAATGGAAAACATCATTTATATGCTATTGCACAAATTCTCCAATAAACAGCATATAAACATTTACACTTTGTAAAGCAGCAAAGTTGAAAGTAGAACCATCTGTTAGACAATAAAAAACAAAAAGGAAATATTCAAATTGTGTCCTACAAGTCTGGCAAAACTTCTGCCAACAAACAAGATAGTAATGAAGTCAAGAAGATTTTAAGAATACAAGAAATAGGATCTACTTACTCACGATAAATTGGTGTTTGTATGTCATTAATGTAACCAGCATCTATAATCAAATGTCCTACTGATAACACTTAAAAAATTTGTCAATAATTCCTCATGTTTCAAAAAATGTGCCACATTCCCTTCAAAACTGAAATTGTTCAACAAATTGTGAACAGAAATGTTGAGAGACTCTATTGTTGGAATATTTTTACATACCAGTATATGGAACAAATTTGACCTCTGATGAAGTGTTAAAGCAGTTTTCAATTTATAGGTGTTTAAATACATTTTAGAAATTTGTATCAATAAACAATTATATACGTTGCTTTGTAAGTAAATTAGGAATATTCTACAACTATTGACACCAGGAAATTAAATGATGTTTGGCAATTTCTTCTTGTTTTGGCCTCAAGTAGTATTCTTGCTTATTTTGTTGACATACCCTCACATGTTTAAATAATACGAACATTCCAATGGCAAAATTTGTCATTCATTTCAGCACTACTCAAAATTGAATTGTTTGTGAACCCTATTTCCCGAAATATTCAAAAAGTAAAGATCACACACATTTTGAATTACAAAGATAAGACACACAAGTAGTTTTTCATTCAATTTATTGTATCTAGATGATCTGTTGACTTGTAAGTTTAAATCTCTTTTTTGTCTGTTTCCTTTTTGTCATCTTATCACAGTGCTTACCTTATTCTTATTTTCTTTGGAGCTTTATAAATATAATACATATTTAGATAAAGAAGAAAAGAACAATTTAGTACTAAAAAATTGTTTAAAAATCTTCAGAGCTATGTATAATTTCTCTGCGTATGATGGTTACTCTAAAAGAGTTTTCTACTATTTTTGCACTTATTTTTGTCAGAACTCACTTTTGCTATATACTTGCAATAAATTTGTAGTTTAAATTACTTCTACTAGATATTGAATTATTAAGTTAAACAAAGAAATGATCATCTCTAAACCAATGAATACTGAAACACTGACAGGTTTTTATACTCCCGTGAAACAAGATATACTATGGTATGGCATTGCAGCCCATCCATTAACTTTTCCCCTTTTAACACTAACTTTTTCAGGATCCCCACATATGGTTGGTTTAAACATCTTAGAATGGAGGTGTTTCTTTCACCAAAACTCATTTGGGTCTAAGCATTATATGTAGGCAGAAATTTTCCACCTTTTAGTCCGTCTGGATCAAAGTTGACTTTTCCCATTTAAATCCCATTTGGCATCTGTCCATCCGTTCGTTGTTAAATTTTCACATTTTTTACTGTTTCTCCAAAAGAACTGATGCAATTTCAACCAAACTTGGTAGGAAGCACAATTGGGAACCAGATGTGTTCAAATGATTGGGCTCAGTGCCCAGGGAGCACCAATTGGAGCCAAATTTGGAAAAAATTGACAGAATTTCAAAAGTAAACTACTAGATAGCATAGAGTTAAATGCTTATGTTTGTAGTAATTTTAGGGCATAAAAAAGTGTATTCAAGGCAAAATTAAAAAACATTCTCCTTAAAAACCTGAGCTTGAGCTTAATACTTGAATAAGTAGTTAAAAAGTTTGTTCAAGGGGTGGTCCTGGGTTCAAATAGGCTATACGTTGTGGGGTCTAAGTTCAATACTATTGGTATAGCATGTATTTTAACTTTTAGCATTTTTGACTTCTTAACCAGAATTTGTGGACCAAAATCAACCAAACATGGTAGGAAGCCACCTTCAGTGAATGAATGCAGATTTGTTTAAATGATGGGACTGGGGCACCGGGAGGGGCCACTAGAGGTCAAAAATGAAGAAAATTTGACAACATTTTAAAAAATCTTCTAATTAATTAGAAGGCCTAGATCTTATTGAGTGCATATGTACTAACCTTTGGGCACAGAGAATCAAGTTTGTTCATAGCATACTCATTTGATCAGTAAAATGTAACATGCTTTGAGATCAAAGTTCAACACTATGGCAAATATGTGAACTTTACACATTTTCAACTGCTCCATAATCATTTGATGAATTTCATCTAAACTTATTAGGAAGAATCCCACGTTGAAGTGGATTTAGATTTGCTTAAAAGTTTTGGCTAAGTGTCTTGGATGTGCCACCAGAGTGCCAAATGGCAAACATTTGACAAAACTTGAAAAACCATCTGTCATACTTATCAAATACCAATAATTTTAGACCTTATCCGACCAGGTGAATGTTAAGGCCTATTGACTTCTTGTTAAGCATTTTCCTGACACTGATATATACCGCATCACCAAACCTAGTGATCTTGTACATGTTTGGACCACAGTGAGTCATGTACTAAAACTAGGTGATAGTGACCTCTATTTTGACCTTAGTTGAATATCAAAGGAAAAAACCTAATCTTAAACATACATATATAATAATTATTGCAGGATATCATTATTTGTCATACTGCAAAGAAATTTCTAGGATTCTGTTTGGCTGGCTTGACAGTAGAAAATTTTCCTTGTTACCAGCCTGTGTTGTAAACATGAGGCTCAATTTTCCCCGTCAGAAAACCCTCTAGCGGCTCGGTAAATATAATTGCCAGGAAGGTAATGGGAGCCCATGTTACCTGTCAAGAATCCAAATAACTAATAATGTTGGGCTAGAACATTTTGGGATGAAGGTTTGTTGCATACAAAAAATAGGTCACTGTGACCTATATGTTGACCTAAACAGCACTTGAAACCTTGTTATAAGCAATTCTTCAGCACTAATTCAATGAGACATATAGAATCACCACCTTAATGAAATAAAGGTTATTAGAACTCATATTCTGAACCCTCTCATTGGTTTGTATGGCAACATGTATGGATAATTTCTTTGTAAAGAAACCCCTGTATTCAGGTTGGTGGTCCTGTACTTTACCACTTGTGGCATTAAGTATCGAATCCAAGCTTCAATAGTTAGATGTGAGTGTCTTAAACACAATGCTACATGAACACAAGTACAAGTCTGTTTCAAACTTAATATATGCCTTGCTCACGAGCATATTCTGCTTCGTTGTCGGTGTTGTTGTTTCATAAAAATCAAGGAGTATAATTAAAGATTATTATTACTTCAAGTATTTATGAAAGTTAAAAATCAAATTGATACCGGGCATATATATATATATAGGGTTCTGCTTTTATTTTAAATCATTTTTACGCTTAATTCATTCACATTTTCTCACAAACTGTTAAAATTCAAACTTTTGTTTTGAACTCCTGTTATTGTAGATGAATTGTATTTTGGTGGTCCACCTAATATGTACAGTGGTAGGTAGCCATATTTTAACCTCTTGTTGCTATGGTGACGGAATTACCAGGGTGCATGGCTAACTGTGACTTCTGTTTCAGTCGGTCTAAGTGTTGTATAATGATTGTGTGGTCCGTTGCATGTAGCTCAAACCATCATTACATACCATTTTTCAGTTATCTTGCATTTGGTGTAGATTATTGAAGGCCTGTTATACAAATGTATACCTAAGTGTAAATATGTTACAAAGAAGTATTTAAGATTAGTTCTTAGTTCTGTTATTGTATGTTCATTTTTTTTCAGCCATAAACACAAAAAGAAAAAGATTAAAATTTTACATAACCATGATGACTATTATCTTGATTCTATGGTTAATTCATTCATTTTTGACTTACTACTTTATATTCAGACATTTCGAACTTGATATTCTTATCATGTTAAAATCTGTCCATCATAACACAGGTTTGGTAAATTATCAGTGCTAACCACCCTGATGTATCATTCCACAGAGAAGTAGTGGATCCAAATTGTGCCATTAAATGCTTTACATAAATAAATTCCTTATCTGCTCTAATTATTATACATTTATGGTTTCTGTTGCACACTACAATGTCATGTACATGTATTCCTTATTGCTACTTCTTGGAAATTGTCAGGAATTCTGTCATGGAACTGTCCTGTACTGTTTCCTATTGACTTGTCTTCGTGTGTCTTATTTAAATTGATTTTGACTTCTACTCACAAATTTATAAAGATATAATTTGACATTGGAATTTCATAAATAAAAAATGTTTATCATCACTATTTCTTATCCAAAAGAGGAGTGAAAATATCAAAATACCTGAGTATTTATATATTCTTTTGGTTCCTTCTTGTACCCAGAGGAAATCCTATCTGTTTAGAGAACCAGTCTGTATTTCTTGTTTAAACATTTCTAACATACTTCTCTTTAAAAAATATTGATACTGCTATTTCACTAAACAATCAGTGTTATGTTAGTATAACATTGTTATTATTATATGTATTAAAAGAACCTGAGGGAAATTAAAATTGTGTCATGCAGTCTACAAAATGGGAATTCCATGACATCATTTTGCAAAGTATTGATAACTTTTTTGTTATCAGAAAGGGATGAAGTCTATGAATCTGTTTTCTTGTTTAAAAACTGATTTAGTACTATAAGGCAATATTTGCTTCAATCCATACTTTTAAAGGATGTTATTAGATATCACTTAATTATTATGAAGACTGGTAAATATTGGTTTCTAGTAAGTAGAAGTGTTTGAACAAATTATAGCTATAATATGCCTTCTAGATAATCTTTATTTGTCTTAGTATCATGATAACCCACATGTACGTAGTTATTGCAAGAATGCATAGATTATACATGTTTGAAATACATATAAGATATCTTGATGTTATATACAACCATACTTGTTGTTGTCATAGAATACCTATTT
This sequence comes from Pododesmus macrochisma, assembly GCA_032359645.1. NCBI lineage: Eukaryota > Metazoa > Mollusca > Bivalvia > Pectinida > Anomiidae > Pododesmus > Pododesmus macrochisma. The sequence continues at coordinate 9,784 of JAUMGZ010201244.1, read as the reverse complement.
TGTTGTGACTAGCTTCATTTCTTGTTGTTCACATCAAGTCATTGTTGTTTGAAATAAAGAAATATTATACAGACAGTTATTGAATTGGTTTGCGGAAAATATCAAACCTATGGTCTTGAGTAAACCATTGTTTTCAGAGGCAGATTTGAAGGAAACAGTTGTTGTCGAGGGGACCATACATTTGCTATTTCTCGAAATTAATTCCAATAACTGTTTTATTATACTGATGCAAAATTACGAATAAGAATTTAGTGAAATTGAAATAAAGATATGAGAATTTGGAACACAAGAAAACTCTTGATACATTGTGATATCATAAAAAAATCTGCCTTGTGGTACAAAAAAGATACGGTACACAAATAAATTCTAATTTTTAACTGTTTTATTAAACTCTGAAATTTGTAAAGTGTAAATAAAATGGAAGGAATGCACAAAACAGACATATCCATTCCTTACATTGTTCCCTTTCAGAAGATAGCGAGCGAGTGAAACTCCTGTCAGAGTTCATTGCCTAAAAGTAGTGGACGATATTTTTTCATAAGCACATCTATTAAAGGGTCTACATGCATGTGCAAGTTCTTCTTGGAGTTACAGAGTACTTCTATGTAATGAATTTGTTAATTCTGCAAATAATCTTTATTAAGTCCAGTTACACAATATGCTGTCACTGTTAATGTATCCAGGTGTAATTAAGGCTCAAGTAACTCTTGTTATGTTATAATTAACCAGACAATACTGTAGACTTTTAGTTAAACTGCATGTGTTTCTAGTTCATTTGGTTTTTGTAGTCCATCTGGACCGAATGTCCAAGGCGGACTTTTCTCATACAAATCCTATCTGTTGTCTGTCTGTCGTGGTAAATTTTTCACATTTTCAGCCTCTTCTCCTAAACCACTGGAAAAATTTCATCCAAATCTTGTAGGAGTATCCCTTCAGATTTGCTCAAATAAAGAGACTTGGCACCTTTAGGAGACAAAACTTCAAAAATCTTCTTCTAATGAACTAGAATGCGTAGAGCTTAATGCTTTAGTATGTAGTAACTTAAGGACATGGAGAACCAAGTTTGTTCAAGGGTTGGCCCTGGGATCAAAAAAAGGTTATGCGTTTTTTAGTTAAAGTTCAACACTATAGCAAATATGGTAACTATTCACATTTTTGGACTTCTTGTCCAAAACTACTAAACCAATTTTATATAAACTTGGTAGAAGGTATCCCTAGGGGAAGGGCATTCAGATTTTTTTTTATAAAAAGGCGGGCTTGACACAAAGGGGCACCACTAGGGGGCAGAAACTGGGACAATTTGACAAAACTTCAAAAATCTAATATGATAAACTGGAAGGCCTAGGGCTTAATCTTTTAGAATGTAGTAACTTTAGGGCATGGAGAACCAAGTTTGTTGAAGCCATGTCCCTGGGGTCAAAAATAAGTTACGTGTTTTGGTAAAAAAAATCAACACTGTCACATTTTAGACTTTTTGTCCAAAACAACTGGACCTATTTCATCCAAACTAGGAAGAATTCATCTCTGAGGGAAAGGTGTTCAGATTTGTTCAATTGATGAAGCCCATCCCAACATCCACTAGGAGCACCATTAGGGGGCCCAAATGGGGAAATTTGACAAAATTTCAAAATTCTTCTTATAAACTAGAAGCCTAGTGCTTAATGCTTTAGTATGTAGTAACTTTAGGGCATGGAGAACCAAGTTTGTTAAAGGTGTGACCCTGGGGTAAAAAAAAACATTGCACATTAAGGGTCAAAGTTTAACACTATATATATAGCAAAATGTTAACGTTTTTGACTTCTTGTCTAATACCACTGAACTAATTTCAATGAAACTTTGTAGAAGTCATCCTTATGGGAAATACCATTTTTGGGGTCCAAATGGTGAAAATTTGACAAAATTTCAAAAATCTCCTTATAGACTTGATGGCCTAGTGCTTTATGCTTTGGTTTGTAGTAACTTTAGTGCATGGAGAACCAAGTTTTTTCAAAGCACGACCCTCGGGTCAAAAGTATTCAAATGCTGAACATTTTATTATAGGCCTATTTCATCCAGATGAACGTTAAGGCCTGATGGGCCTCTTGTTTAGATATTATCAAAACAATGATATTCCAACAAATATCTGTTCCTAAAAAACATAGTAACCATTGGAAACATTGAAACATTTACTTTATTCTTTTACTCATAAATCTTGTATCACCTATATAGAAATGTGTAAAGAAAAATAATTAGAATTTTATTGATTTCTTGACATTTGATTGTACATTAAATGTAAATAGTTTTTGTGATATTTTCAGAATGTTAACCATTGCAGCTATAATAAATTCCTAATATTTTATTTCTATATTTAGTGAATGAAATTTAAAAAATCACAAGAATATGTTACTTTTATTCAAGACATATTAAGTAAAATGTTCAAGTTAAAGTATTTTCAATTTTGGAAAAACATATAAAAATGGCATATGATTGCTTCATATATAGACAAAATGTAAAATATTTTGAAGAGTTTTTAAAGCATTTAAGCATTGATGTATAACATATCACATTTTGGACTTCTTCAAAACCACTGTACTAACCAAACTTAGTAGGAAGTATCTTTGTAGCAGGATATTCAGATGAGTTCATTTGATTGTGCTCTGTCCCAGTGGTGGAAATTTGACAAAATTTTAAAACTCTCTGCCAATTTACAAGATTGCCTAGAGCTTAAAATTTTCATATATGACAACTTTCTTAAATTTTGCTCCCGAATTTGAACTACCAATGCCATAGCTTTAATATTTGATAAAAGTATCTTTAGATAATGTTAATTCAAGATTGTTCAAGTTATTATTACACATTATCAAATTCTGAACAAACTTAAGCTACTGGTATTGCTTGTTATTTCAAAATTTTACTTGTGACTGTAAAGTTACTTAGTTTTCAATTGATACATGTTTGTTCAAATGTGACTGTGGGGCCATGTTAAAGTTTGGAGAGAAAAGTTCTGAACAGAAAAAGTTTCAGTTCTATATAATTTTTATTCATTTTTGGTTGCAAGAGCAATTAAATTTTGCATATAGATTATAATTATTGGCAATGCAAATTTAAAATAAGATGGACATTAATGCAAAAATGGGCCTCTTTAGACGTAAATATTCAGTTTTCTTTCAATAACATGACATTTGCCCAGAGATTTGTTTGAACACTGAGTTGACTTGAAGATAACAACAGTCTAATGCTATATTATATATTTAGTGTATTGTTAAACTCTTAATATCTCTTTTTCTTACTGTTTTATACAGCTCAGCAGCAAAGGATGCAACAACAACAACAGCAGCAGCAACAACAACAAAGACTGCAAATGCAACAACAGCAACAACAACAGCAGCAGCAACAACAAAATCAGCAGTTAAACAGCCAACAATTACAGCTTCTTTTAAATCAACAGGTATAATTGACAGTGGTATAAGTTATAGTAGTCTTTGTTAAGTACAACCTCCACATGTGACACACTATTGATGTTAATATCCTGTGGTACAGATTAAGCACTTATAAAGTAAACAAACAACGTCATGATTATGAAGTAAGTTTAGACTTATTTGACATAGTCATCACTATCTTGGTGTTTACCCAATCAGCTCATTACATTTCACAGGCAATTTTTCCTTACATTTTTACATGGATTGGGATGAACAAGAGACCAAGAGCGAGTCTTATTATTTATCTGAATAGATTTACTAAGATATTTTTGACTAATGTTTGTTAACAATTGTTAGTGATTGTTAACAATTGTTAGTGAAATCGACCAAGCCATATATACACTTCCAGAGAAGATACCGTAACAAGTTTTCCCATTCTGTAAAATATGCAATTTCAGGATTTTCAAGATGGCCGATTGGACAGACATTTATATTTTCAACAGATACTTGTGCACAACTAGAAGTCATAAGGAGTTAACTCTTTTGACTCCTACATAGATGTGATAACAAGAAAGTTTTGATAGACGATGGACACTGTTCAATCAGAATAACTTACCTGTGCAAAGGTGAAGTTGCTCACAACATGCTAGGTTTATGTTAGAACAAATTGCCTGTACGCATAGCTAACTACAACATAGAATGTTACCGTATATATTGCAAAATCAATGCTTATGTGTGTTTATTTAAGAATTAAAAAGGCTGATGATGTCGGTTATTTTACATTTTAACAGCAACAGCAAAATCAGCAAATACGACAACCAAACATGATGATGCAGCAACAACAGCAACATCCACGTGGACCAGGACCAATTGCCCAAGGTCAACAGAGCATGATTTCCGGTGGACAGCCCATAATGCAGGGCAGTATGCCTCAAATGACACAACCAGGCCCCGCATCAGGACCCGGAGGGGCATCAGCCCTTTTCAATGACCTTGATCTAGATGCATTCATAATGCCTAACTAACAGTAAAGATATTATTTTTCAGTGATTTTATTGTTTTTTAAAAAAAAAATAGATTTTCTTGACTGCAATCCTTTGATTGTATTTTTTTGTCACTTATATCACTTGAACCTTAACCTGTGATATATATACAATCAAATCTGTTTAAGTGGAAATGTTGGCCATATAAGCATGAATTTTGCCAATGAAAGGAGATTGTGGGTAGTATTTATTACACCTATGATTAGATAAGCATTTAAGCTGTGCTGTATAGTACTTAAAGACTACATAACCTTAACATCTAGTATTGGTTTAGTGGTACCTACTCAAGATAATTAGTAGTGACACAACACTATGAAGTCTGGTAAACTGTCAATGTAATCTCTTACAACAAAACAGAACAATTCACTCTGTATAAAACTGTCAATGTAATAATCTCTTACAAAACAGAACATTTTACTCGGTATAAAACTGTCAAGATAATCTCTTACAAAACAGAACAATTCACTCTGTATAAAACTGTCAAGATAATCTCTTACAAAACAGAACAATGCACTCCATATCAAACTGATAATGTAATAATCTCTTACAAAACAGAACAATGCACTCCATATCAAACTGATAATGTAATCTCTTACAAACAAGAACATTTCACTCAGAATGTTCGATGATTATGGTATTACAATTATTAAATGTCTTTTCAATGAAATATTTTTACTTGATTTATTACTATTTATTCATAAAGAACAAGTTTGACATGTTTAACTTATGAAATACATTGTTGGTATTAAGATGTGATTGAAAATTAAAGGATGTGACTATATTGACTTAAACATTTTAAAAAGTCTATAATGGATCAGAAAAACTTGCCATGCATTGTTGTCAGTTACTTGTGAATGCTTGCATGTAACAAAAATCTCAATTAAGACCTGTTTATACTGCTCATTCCTGCACTGGTTTAACTATTTCATGATGTGTTGACATCATATTGATTATGAATGTTTGCTGTTGATGACTTGTAAAGCTGTGCCTACACTGTCTGCTGCATTCATACACTCATAGATTCATAATTTTCTTTTAAAAAGACAGTTGACAGCAGATGACAGGTTTTCATTGTGTTTGATGGAGCCCTCATTTGAGAATTGTGGTACCTTCAAACTTCTAAGAACAGTCGACATTCATCAAGATTTTTTAATCATACCATCCTCTATCATTTTTGCCTGTCATCAGCATTCAGACAACTGATTCTTCTGGTCATTTTTCTTTTTTTACCTTTGCCTATAAGCATTACCGGTATGTGTGTTTAATTTATAAAAAGAGACATTACAAACGTATTGTAAACATTCTTTGTTTAATTGGAGAAACTACATCTCAGTATTCATAATTTCATGGTGACCATAATCCATTTAAAAAGAGGTTTTATATACTTATCTGCCCTGTGCATATATTACAGAGCACTGTAGAATAATGTATATTTACGTAGTTCCTGTCAGTCAGTTAGGTATTAAAACAAAGTAATATTACAAGGTAATGTCCTGCTTATTTTCGCCTTTTGGCAACAGAAAAAATATATTCCCTCCATGTTAAATTTGCCCTAAATTCATTTGTGAATCAAGGAAAATGTAGTTGAAAATTTTAGTTTTCATTTTTAATGCGCCCACTTAGTTAAGGGCGAAAATTAATGGGGGAAAAATGCCCAGGTAAAATAGTATTTGTAAATTGTTTTTAGTAAGATATTGTTTTGAATCACGACTATGTTGCTTCATCATATTATTTATTACTGGTAACAAGGTTTTCATTTGAATTTTTTGTATATAATTTGTCTCAGCACATTACCAAGTTGCTTGCATTTGACCAAAAATATGTTTTTCAGTTGTGAATAGCAAAAGTATGTTTAATTAGAATACATGACGTACAATCAATAGAGAAAAAATGTTCACAATATTCTGGTGAATATTTATATTGTGATGATCATCATATATGCATGCTTTGTTTTGTATTTGTTGATAGTTATGATATTGTACTTCTGACATCTCGATCTACTTTGTGTAATGTTTGGATTATTTAGGTAACTATTCATATTGAGTGGAATATTGTCAACCTACAGTATTTAATTTTAATGTTATATTTTTTTCTAATTGATGCATGCCTTATACATTATTCATATTAGTACTTGTTTTGTATGTCATCTCATTGATACTGTACTTGGCAATATTTACACATTTTACTGTCATACAACAGCAAGTGTGTTGATAACACGTATTGCATGTTGATCAAGTAGGTCTTTGCATTGCATCATTGAGCCATAATAACTTATACAACAGGATTTCAATAAATGAAAAACTGTTTAAAGCTAGAACATGAATATTTAAAGAAAATATTTTCCATGTTTAAAGTGAAAATTATCAATGTTTTGAATTTTTTTCTAAATATTTTTGTAGAAATTAAATGACTGTTAGTTATGGCTTATGTCTTGTTAATTTATTACAATGGAATAAAGTATTACTGTTACCATGGTTACAGACTAAGTTGTTGAAGAGTACGGAAAGAGGTCATATGTGAATGCATATGATTAATTATTTGTTGGAGATATAGGGAGGGTAATGTGAGAAAGATTAAAGTGAAATATTAATACCAGTATGTGTGATTTGTGAAACATGTGCATGCTTGAAATTTAAATATTACAAGTGCTTTACATGTCCAGTGGTGCATTTTTACAGTTTTTGTAAATATGTCAAATAAAGAAAACAAACTATACAACTTGACTATAGACTGTTGTTATTCTTAATTTGGCCCAGGGGTACCACTTTCAACCAAAACACTTTTCAGGGAGCATCCTTTGGGTAAGGAGTTTTCAACTTGGTTAAATAAGTTGGCTCAGCCCCATAGGGGTCAAGAAGGAATTTTTTTTTTAAAACATTTCTTGTAATAAACTGGGAAGCCTAGAGATTAATGTTTGCATACAAAGTGGCCTTGTGGCATAGAGACACAAGGTTTTTCAAGGCGACACTTGGGGGTAAAAAAATAGGTTAATGTATGATTTTTGGAATCAAAGTGCAACACTATAGCAAATATGTTAATTTTCTGCATTTTTCACTTCTCCAAAGTTATTGGACTTACTTCAACCAAACTTGGTAGAAATCAACTTTTGGAGGAACAGATTTAGATTTGTTCAAAGAATTTGGCTACACCCAGGAGCCCCATTAGGTGATTCAAAAAGTAGGAAATTTTATTATTTTTTTTTTACAAATTAATCTTGCAATATTGTAGAAGGTGAAGTGCCTCATCTTGATGATTGTAAATGTACTATCCTTAGGGCAAGAAGAACCAAGTTTTTTTCAAGGCAAAACCTTTGGGGGGAAATTCAACTACACCTTTGGGGTCAAAGTTCAACACTTTTAAAAACAAATATTACTTTTCCTGTTTTCTACTTCCTCGATCTAAAGAACCACTGAACCATTAAGTGGTATTAAAGTGTGTTTGACTTAGTAGGAAGCCTTCTTAGAGGAAGGGGATTCAAGATTGTACAAATGAAGGACCTGACCCCTCAGGGGACAGGTGGGCTTGGCCAGAAGGGGTAAATTTGTCAGTTTGCGTTTAAACGACATCTCCTCCGAGACTATTGGACAGATATCAACCAAATTTGGCTGGAAGCATCCTTAGGGGAAGGGGATACAAGATTGTACCAGTGTAGGACCAGTCGCCTGGTCGCCAAAAGCGACCAAAACCTTGATTGGGCGACTTGAAATTGTCGAAAGATGGATAGTTACTGGTCCAAAAATAAATCATTGGGCGAGTACATTTTTATCCTCAAAATCGTACTTTACTCAACCCAACTTCGGAACACCCATTTTCGGAAAACCTCTGGCCCTCTTGTTCTCTTTCTGAACTATCTCTATTTCTTTCATTTCCCGTTCCTGTCGCCGCTTCTCTTCCTGTCCTATATTTTGTTTTTTCTCCTTTGGTCTTTTGTCACAATATCGGTGAAAGTTTCTGGAAGTGACGTTTAAGCTCAAATTAAACAAACAAACTGAGTTTAATCGTCCGCCTGTAAATCTTTCTAATGCCAACAACCTCCCTGTGCTTGACACCTTATCGAGGTGGGAGATTTGAGTGTCTCGATGACCTGGAAAACTATTCAGGCGGGAAATTGTGTTCCTGGTAGGGTCACTCAAGTCATACAGGTTGACGGTTAGAGGTCAGGCAAAGATCGGTGCGTTCTTCGGAGGGGATGCTAAGCTGGCGGTACCGTGGAAAGAGATTTTTAAGCTCCTGGCATGATGAAGATCCCTATGCAAAGTTCGATAGATCAAAATACGGAAACGCCGTCGCATTGGCTCATCCTTCGTTCTGAACTATCCCTAGTTCTTTGTTCTCCCCTTCCTGTACTATCTTTCGGTTTTTCTCCTTTGGTCTTTTGTGACGATATCGGCGAAACACCCCGGCAGTGACGTTAAGGCCTCATTAAACAATCTAATGCCAACAATGGTGTAACAAGTTTATTCTTATTCTTAAAAAGTTTGGTTACCAATTACAAAAAGGCTTAACTAAAGGTTTTTTATGATTGTTAACGTTGATGAGTACGAGTCTTTATTTAAAATTTCTCGTATTTCATGACAATTTTGTTTTCGCCAGAGCATCCTTTAGGATTTAGTATTTAGTGCATCGATGACCTGGCTATAGGTGGCAGATGGTTGGAGATATATATATTACTAGTAAGGACACCCTATTCAGATATGTTAAGCTGTGTCACCACGCAATTTGTAATAACCAAAAAACAGTATGAATAGGATCAACAGAACGAGAGACATTGACAAAAAAGCAATAACTGCGTCAAACAATGAATCACCGGAATGTAATTAATTAAATCGACATCACAACAAACATCAAGACTAGTCATAACGACTCAATTTGCAATTAAGTTTCAAAATAAATAGCTTGACGTTTAAATCGTCGGTTGACACATATATAGCTAACGTAAAACGTATCTAACATTCTAACGTAAAAATGACCGAAAAATTAAAGTCTCAAAATTTTATTACAAATTGCGGTGACTAAAAAATCCAAGCAACGCAATTTGTAATAACGTTTCAAAATATATAGTTTGGCGTTTAATCGTTCAGTTGATAAGAAATATATATAAAACACAACTACAATGTATATCTAACATTTCAATTAAAATAGAAAGAACAATTAAAGTTTCTGGTTACTTTACCATTTGACACTCTAGCTGTTATGGTAATATCAACATGCATTAATATGGGCGGCGTAAAGGGTAACAAATACGTTAATAAAAAAATCAACAACCAATATTTCTAAACAAAACAAAATGGAGATATTGTTTAAACGAACAGTGTGCATTGCAAAATCAACAGCTTAAAATAA
>JAUMGZ010201233.1:0-12538 GCA_032359645.1 Pododesmus macrochisma | reverse complement strand
TATAGTCGCATAGAACAAGAAACATAAACAAACCAACAACAGTCGCATCAAACAAAAAACAACAACAACAACAACAACAACAACAACAACAACGACAACAACAGCAGCAGCAGCAGCAGCAGCAGCAGCAGCAACAGCAACAACAACAACAACAACAACAACATCAACAACAACAACAACAACAACAACGAAAGTGTTTAACATAAATAGCTTAAAACGTCATAAATTAATTGAACTACATGTAAATGATGTATATTGCTTTTCACGTGGAGTATTTTAATGATTGATCAGATGATAGGGATAAACACTTTTTTTTTACCAAAAAAGAAAAAAGAAAAAACTTAATCAACCACATATTTACAGTGTAGTAGCTAGAAGGTTACCACTTGACATTCACACAGCAATAGGTATATGGGCGTTAACTAATTTAAATCGAACGATTTTGGCGAATCGTTCAATTAAAAATGAATATACTGCAAAAAAAGTTTTTGTTTTGTTTTTGGTTTTTTGGGGAGGGGGCGTTATAATTTGAATGAAATCCTATTTAAACAAGTTGGATTTTAGTCTTTATTGTACGTCCCTGCAATATATAAGCTACATTTTTTGTTTTATAGTATTGCCTTTTTGCAATCACACTGCAAAAGTTTAGTACGATAGTATTGGTCGAATGATTCTTAAACTAAGTCATTTGTTATCCTTTTGACGTCAAAACGTTGAAGACATGGAAATTGCAAGATTTCGATTTTACACCCTTTAAATTTTGACCTGATATATACACTCGAGTATCAAATAAGGGATTGTCGTGCGACCACATATAAAATGTCCAAAAATATAAAACAACTTTTTGAATAGCAAAGTCAATTATCTTGACCTAATCTGTATAAGACACGGACAGGAGGCTTAGCGCAGGCACGGATCTGGAATCTTTTGATAACAATTTTCAAATATTGACAGTTTTATCACTTACTCTCAAAGACGGTGTTTGCTTTTGTGTGTCCTTGGGATATTACAAATACAAAAGTCCCTTGTCGTGAATAGTATTGGTCACTGTATCTTTCTGACAAATTGGTCTTGTGTTGACGAAGGTTCGATGTTAATTAAGCTGTTTTTAAGTACTTTCTACGATTCATCACGCCTAAATGCTCGTGCTTTGCGTGTGTAATTGGGGCAACATTACCGATAATCGAATGATCGATCTAAACTTGATAAAATCAAAATATCAATGATTTATGGAGACGTCCTTGAAATAGTGTATTTAGTTTACCTCTGAGCAGTTTCTGATTCTGAGTGTGATTAGAATTGATTACCGGTCATTTATCTGCATATGGTACCCCTCACTCCCTTCTTCCCCTCCTTCCTTCCTTCCTTCCTTCCTTCCTTCCTTTCTTTTTATTTTTTACCTAAAAGTAAAAGTCAAGAAAAATGTAATGAATTTAGAATCTTTGAAATTTTAATGTCAACAATAATAAATATTGCCTCTTAAAATGTTTGAAATTCAGAAATGGACATTTCAAAAGCTTCTTTTTCTGTGCGTTCAGCATTAAAGAGGATTTTATCAAATATGTATACTGGTGATTTCAGGATTTTTCTGTAGTGTATGTAAATTGATAGGTTTGTGATGGTGACTTTTTACATGTTCCTGTCCAAAGTTTAGAAACAAGACTTGAAACCGTTGAAAAATACATTTAAAATACTAGAGGTAACTTTTGATTTTCAACATAATTATGCTATATATAATTGTCCGAAATCATGGGGCTTTTATGTATCCACTGTTTATAGACGGAAGTGTAGTGCATTGACAGAGACTGCACTGTAGAAAATGGTGGTTAAGGGGCAAAAGAATCGGTATCTGTTATTTAAAATTGAAATAGAAATCCATGTGTTATGAATTTCGTGACTAATCTTTGGATTTCCCCAGACACAATGTATCATCATGAATAAGGTGGATTTAATATGACAGTTTCATGACAATATTGACAAAGTTTATAGTTTTAATATTTTGAAACATGTGTATCCATACATCCATCTACTCGCACAACGTATCAAAGTCAATGTATTGGTGCAACCTCATCGTACTGTATGTAGTCTGTACATGTATATATGTACAACAGACATAAAACCAGGCATTGGCAATCAGTGGTAATGAATATCCTAGACGACTTCATCCAAATCAGAATACAAGTTAATGATAAAGTGGTCAAGTTTAATTTAGATCAGGTTTACTGACAAACATGCAATCTCTCGATATAGCCACCGAAAGCTTTCAATTTCCTTATTTTGGTGATTTTTCGATTTCTCCCTCAGTATTCTTGGGAATGTCTTCTAGCAATTTAAAAAAAAGCTTTCGGTCATTTACTTCATCCTTACACAATCTTTAATTAATCAAATGACTGATTAAGCGTCGCTGACGTCATTTCCGGCTTGAGATAAATTTATCAAAAACGTAATTTAATGGCATTTCTCGGGTAACAATACAATGAGACTTTTATCGACATTTCTGTATCGTTTTATTGAGAAAATGACTTGATGACCATATCATTGAATAAGCATCTGTTATGTTTCACTTATCGGGAGTGTGCTTCTAACGGTACACGTGTGAAGAGACCGTCCAGACAAATTATCGAGAACGTCGTTAAATAACGTAAAACGTTGAGGTGTTACGAATAATGTTCACACGAGGATGAACTTTAAGTAATATTGTATAACTGTGGTATGATGCGAATTTTGTGATAAAATCATATAAGAAAAACAATCTGTCAATCTATATTTATTACATTTTCACCAGTGAAATATGGAGAAATGTCCTTTAATAAATCTGTTATCCTCCACCAGTGAAAATTATTTTCATTGCCGATATCCATACGCACTAAAAATTGTTTACGAAGTAATATTTTTATATCACTGTCTGTAACTTTAATTATTTTTGAGCTATTAAAACCTTTTCAAACATTAATTAAAAAGTTTGTAATGTTTTTATATTTGTTTCTTATCAAATATATAAGAACTACTTTCTGTGCGGACTTATTGATGCCAAGGGTAAAATGTATCACAACACTACAGTTGATTCACGATGCAATACATTTGGAATGGTAACAATAAATAGGGAAAATGTATTAAACAGAAAATTCAATATTGTTTTCTTGAATATCTTAATTATTTCACTCGTGTGGCAGAATTCTTTGATATTTTTCACTCGTGCTACACACTCGTGAAAATATCAGATTTCTGTCTCACTCGTGATATAAATTTGATCTTCAAGAAAAACATTTAATATCCTCTATGTATGCAAGTCATTTGACGCTAAACACTTATTTATGTGTAAATTTAAGTCAGATTAAAAGCTAATCTCGGCGTAATGATTTTTGACAAAAATTTTATAACAAACAACTGAAAATACTAAATTAAGCTTTCAATATCAAATTATTTAAACGCACTTTATTCGATTCAATTACTAATATCAAACAATCAGTCGAAAGACCACAATAAAAACATGACATGAAGCATAGCATCCACTGATATACCTTGCTTATTACATGTATACAGATCCTCGAAAAAAGGATTGAAATATCCCCAAATACGTTGCATGACGCTAGCTGAACTCTAACAATCAAATTGTCAAGTTGTGATGCAAATCTACTTAACTATGTCTATCATCAGATCTTTTAGTTGAACATCAGCTGACGTGTGCCAAGCATGATTTCCGTAAATCTGTGCCATAATCCAATCACAAGAGTCAGGAACATTGGACATAGAATTCAAAGGAAGCATTTAGGCTTAAAACGAAACAAAACTTTTTTTTATTTATTTCCGTTCTGGATATGATATATATTGATGTTTAAGAGCTTGTTTTATGGATCCATTATGTCATATTTTCACGTTAACTGTTGACACGAGGCTTTTCTTGAGTTTTATATGAATAACAACGCATTCTTATAAAACGAAATGTCATGATACGGAATACATAATATGAGAATGAACCGACATCCGGATCCGTACAATTCAAAATGCAAACGCGGAGGTAAATTATATTACATGTTATAGGATCGGAGTCCAGACTCATTCATTGTATTGTGTGCTCACAATTAACGTTAACTTATATACGCAATGTACAGCATAAAAGGATTATCGAATTTCAATAACGATTCAAATTTGGTCATTGCAATGTATATGGTATTCATGCCCAAAGAGATTCAAAAACTATGGCGCCAAAACAATTTCAACTGTATGTTTTTACAATTCTTTGGTTTTGTTCCGTTTCGGGTTCATGTCTCTTGAACACATTTGGCGTATACAGTGTTTTCCGCTGGAATATCAGGCACATTAATACTGTACATCCGCCGCTTTCCTCTAAATGCCGATGTCCATGCAAGGATGTCACACAATATACAAGTATTTAACACGCACGGATATGCTGTCCGCTGGGTCCCCAGGTTACTTGGCGAACGGTCATAGCACTAAACTATATTGAGATATTACAGATATAGTTATATATGAGTTGATTGTTGATTCGTATTGCAATGTTGTCTTTGCAAGCTGTGCCAAGGATAGGTGCTATCACGGGCTGCCCAAAGCCGAAAGCCGTGCGCGGTTAAAATTCTAATAACTAGAGTCAACAGCAATACGTGGTGCAAGGCTTAATAATCTTACTTATCTACATATAGTAGCAAAAAGTCAGTGCATGGAGTTGTTTCTTCAGCTGAATTCGAAAATCCGCAAACTATCAATGGAGTGAGTCGTTTGAATTGCCGACTCAGACTATCCACGAACAATCCATGGAGTGAGTCGTTTGATTTGCTGTCTCAGACTATCAACGAACATTCCATGTAGCGAGTCGTTTAAGTTACTCTCTCAAATAAACCACGAACATTTTACGTTCCGTCTAAGATTAGACACAGACAATCAATGGTTCGATTTAATTTACTTGTCGATTTATATGAATATTTAATTGAGTGAGTCGTTTCGCTTTCCTGCTCAAACTACCCACACGCATTCTATGATTAGTTTTTTTAGCCACGATTGATAACAGTTCCCCTTTGAGCACAAACTGCTTCCCTTTGAACACAAACTGGTCCTCTTTGAAACAAATCCCCCCTTTTAACACAAACTGCTAATTTGTTTAACGCTGTTTGTTCCCCTTTGAGCACACACACTTAATTTTGTGTGTTTTAACATCTTAAACGAAATCGCTGATATATATTTCACTGTGCATGCAGTGTCTGGTAACTTCTAGGCCGCAAACGAACTGATCAAATATTTTACAGAATAATTAGTTCAAGATTGAATTGTCTCAGTTAAGGGATGATATTCACGCAATTCATCTTAGGCGAGGCAATAGATGAGTCATGAGAAGACATGCATACCTTCCAGGGATGAGCTGATTCAATTCCTCACAGAACATATTTATAATTTTATTTCTTGCAACGAATAGCGATAAGAATACAAAAATTAATAAATGACCAATTTTACCCAATGACTTTTCTTCATAGTTATTCCTTTGTTAAGAGACTGGTGCATATTTCTTGTTACAAAACACATGAAATGGATGTAATTATTACAAACTGCTATTAATGCATCTCGCACTATCATTTTAGCGAAAATTCTTTTCAACTAGGTATATGTATATGTGCCAACATGACGATTTTAATGACATTTTTGCTTTATAATTTATTTATGTAAATTATTGCAAGACTGTATATTAAATATAATTATATCTAGGTTAACCTAAATGCTGCATAATATCATAACCATAGAAAATCGTGGTCGTAACTAGGGTATCATAACAACCGAGGCAGAGAGTCTTGGAGCCTCGCCACTGGCAAAATGTATGTACTGTATTCTTGAAAAAAGTAGTAAATACGAAAAACCAAGACGATATTCTAAAGCCGTAAGTCCATGGACATGAGTAACACAAGTAAAACGTGGGACGCACACAGAAAAAAGAACCAACTTTACATTTATTAACTAAAAAAGGAAACAGCACAAACTTCTATTAAAAAAACTAGAAGCAAAACCAGGTGCTTGCGGTATGGTAAGTGTTTCCTGTTACACATGCTTCACTCGCCACGATGCTTCCGTGTCATTCCGGTAATAAAAATAAACTATTAATATATGACATCTGGCGAAATTTGTGCCGAGGCCACCTCATAGGTAGGTACGGCCATGAGAATGACAAATAAAGAAGGTCAAAAACCAATGCACTGATGCATACGATCGAACTTTGTCCAACATGTCTGCGTCATTCTTTACAAACAATATAATTATGATTAATAAAAAGAATTGACAGTTTACTTCGCGTGTACGTCATGACTAAAGGTCACTGTTTAATATGAAGTTCAATTATTTAAAACAAAAGTCATTTAACTTGAGGAAAGAATAATGATGACGTTTCGTGAAATTTTCAAGATATATGGCATAAATTATAAATGTCTTTAATGATGAAGATGTCTTATATTTTTTTGTTCATCTCCAATTCTCATATGGTTATTACATGTAGCAGCATCAAAACAAGTGACGCATGTGTCATGTTTCACTATTAGTTTGTTACAGAAGTCAGCGATATGTCATCATTGGCTGCATATTGTTTTGTTTATATTTTTCTGTACAAAGGTCATGTTTTCCTCAAATGTATATTTATCTATAGATCTTGCTTGTTTTAGCAGTGTCCCGTCTTCTGTTCAACTATATATCCATAAGACTTGATTTCGTGTAAGATGACATACACAACCGTAAACAATGTTAGCCCTATAATCTAAAGATAAGACTTGAAGTACATTAAACATGAATTAAAGATTTCGGGGTTTTTTATTTTAATTATAAATGAGTGGAAGTATATAGCATATCGTCATTGTTTATCTGGCTCTACTTTATAGACTGGTTCTCTTCCTTTGGTCGTTACTCTGTGTTCCGCTTTGTGTGCTTTGTATTGCGGAGCGCCGCTCTGGCGGAGAAACTTGAGTGAATATAGGTAGAGAACCAGTCTGTATACTCAAATGAGGCAATATATGTGTTTTAAGCTTCTTCTCTTTTCTATTTTACACACACGTGCTTTGAATTACGAGAATAAAGTTTGTATTCTGTTAGGTTTATTGTAATCTACAATACTATTTAAGTTACGTCCTTGTTCGCCTCCTACTTGTAGTTTATTAACTGATTTAACTCTTTGAATGGAAATGCAAATGCTGTCTACAAAGAAATATAAACTACCATGTCTTTGGGTGAACAATATGTCAGCGCTGTATCCACAATGGAATGTATGCTTTTATCAGAAAGTATGACAACACTAGAAAAAATAGAACGACATCACGCGGCTTTTTGGTGTTGTCGGATTGTCGCGTTGAAAATATCAAAAACGACATAACAATAACACAACCAAATGCACGTCAAAAAAACATTACAACAACACAAAAGTACGACAATGATTCAACCCGACAGCACTCATCATCACAAATTAAGGTAGAATATAAGGTTGTATTAGTAAAACATAAATACAGAACGCAAAAAACATTGAAATTTAGATTCTATGAAAGGAAACAAGTTCATACATCCTTGTGCTCAAATCAATTCAACAAAACATTTATCTTCAAGAAATAGTCTTTCTAATATCAATGCTGGTCATACATGAAACTAATATCCTTATCGTATAAATAAGAAATGTTTGTTTGTCACAAAGTTTTTGTTTTAGTATATAGTGTTCATGTTGTTGTCGGTTTTCTCTCGCATACCTTGGAATTATACGTAACGATACTAGTTTGTAACCCGGGGACCGTTATACAAATTTAACATCGTAGGCATGCTCTTATTTCCATATTTATTTATTAACAAAGAGGAAGAAGAAGCCAGGCATTGATCTATTACTTTTAATATGATATGTCTTGAGTTAGTCTGTCTGAGGGGCCGCGGTGGCCTAGTGTTTAAAGTCGCCGACTTGTAATCACAAGAGCCTTGCACCTCCTAGTTCGATTCCCGTCCGGGGCGTGCTAGTGTGAGAAAGCTGCCAGTGACTTGCCGCAGGTCGGTGGTTTACCCCGTGTACTCCGGTTTCCTCCATCAGTAAAACTGGCACGATCGTAAATGACCTTAGCTGTTGATCAATAAGACAATAAGCCCTTAATACAAACAAACAAACTGTCTAGTCTGACATTTAGGTTATCAATGAAAGGTGGCGAACGGCGATCGTTACCACCGGTACATTTTATGTTGTATATTGCACAGTTTGTAATTACATTATTACAAACACCCTGTGAAACACATGTTTGAGAAGTGCGCATGCGTCACATTTTAACCAATCACGATTGAACATGGTGTATTTAAGAACCTGTTCTATGCAAGGCATCTTAGAACGTTTCCTTGTGAAAAACAAAGGTAAGGTGTTATGTTTGTACTTGTCTATGAAAGAATTTTGTCATGCATTGTGTGAACCTTTGTTCACAACCACCAACATCAACATAGATGGATGGATATGTTTTTCATCAAAGTAGTTTTATACAGAAATTAAACTTATATTTCTTCACTAATCTCTCAGATCAGCTGTGATATTCGTGCATCAAAACGGTTGATGTGTTGGTGTACAACGGTAAGTTACATGGTAGATATTATAGGATATAAATAGGAAAACTGAAAAGGGGTTTATGCAAAATTGCATATACATACATGATGTACAGCATAAATTGTTGTCTCAATTCAAGTTACGGAATTTGTCGAAGTTTTATCGATTGGTATCCTTGCTATACATTTGTGTTTTTTAACTATCGCTGAATAAAAAATGAGGTAAAATTGATTTGTCTTAACACGAAATCTTTCTAATTTCAGACAAACAAAATGGAGGCAAAAACTATAGTATTGTGTAGTATAGCCGTGTTTATGGCAATTATAGACTTCGCTTCCACAACAGACGACAGTAAAGTTGGTAAGTTTCAGAATTACAAATATTCAAATCGATACCAAAGATTTTCAATAGAATGGGCATTATACGTACAATCTGGATTGATTTGCAGTTTATCATTCATTTTACTCATACATTTACACGTCACCAGTCACGTGAAAAAGATTTATAAGCAAAAACTGTTTTGTTACCCCGATTTGTGCTAATATTAATATATATTATTGCGGCGTAAAGACGTCTCAACACAATTAGGCAATAGCTGGGAGGTTAAACTTGAGTTTTACCTGTATTGGCGTGAATAAAGTTCTAGATCACTGGAATTTCGTGTCACAGGTACACTAAATGATACTCTATTATGTTATAATAATCAGACCTAGATAGCATTAGACCTTGGAATATTCTGTTTGAATTTTGTGTTAAAACAGGGTAGTTACCACACGACTTGACAATGCTTAACATCGCTCTATGTCCGTCGATTGATAGGCGTGCTACAGAGAGTCTCAATGAAATAACTGCTTTAAAAACAACCTGTTATAAAAACTGAGAAATATTGATACATTGCTTTGCCGGAACAAGAGTTCCTATCGCGCTGCCATTTCTATTTTATTGCTAATCTATCACTATTTGTCTTTAATTTATATTCCATACTTGGTAGTCTATTCCTATTAAACGTACCCTGACTATCTATCTCGTTCAGTTCCGGCGTTATTACAGCTGTATTGGGCAGCGGTGTGACGTCCAACGGCGACGCCGAGATTAATCACAAACGTGCGACGTTTTGTCTGTTATTCATTACGTTCGGGGGAAGGAGTGCTATCATCATTCGGAATACCTTTGACTACCTACGCTCCTTCATTGAAGCATCGGCCGAGAAGTTCCGAGTATGTTAGCATGAAATGATTCGGAAACATATATCTTATCAAATTTTGTTATTTAACTAAGGCAATATAAACTAAAATCAAGTTCCAACATGTTCTTGTCAATCATACGAAATGCCTCGTTATAAATCTGTTCGCCGCATAAACCAATCGACATACATCTCTGTCAAATAATAACAAATATTTAGCGCGATGTCGGGGCAGGATTTTCTGGAGTATTGCTACTCTGCCTTTCACAAATCTGTCTTCATTAAATGGCAAGCTCTGTGGCATTTTGCGTTGTAAGGAATCATTCAAAGACTAATAAGAAACATGGCATTTATTCTCAATCTTGCACCACATGTGGCGAGTGTTAGTGAGTAGTTTGTCGCTATTTATCTCTCTGTCTTTGTCGCCACTGCGATAAGATAAAGATTTCTTAGAACCATATTGCAACAAATAAAAGACCAATTCTTTTTTTGCATGGAAGTAAAAAGAACTTTTTTAAGGCTACTCCTTTAATCAAACTAATTTGGTCAGGTTTTCTTAAAGAATAATTTAATTGACGTTTGATTAAATACAAATGCAAATTTATGTTTCCAAAAGGGACGCCTTTTTCATGTCCTATGTGTAGGCTATTTATTTCTTTCAATTCACCTTCCCTCCGATTCTAGCATGGTTTTTCATCTGTCGGACATAACCGTGAAATATATCAACTATCTACATCTTGTTTCAATGATGGGTTTTGTACTGAAGGTTATTAAATATCTTTCAATTCTCACACAAAAATCTTGAAATTTTGTTTAAAAAATTCAAAAAGTTTGCAACTTTACTTTGAGTTCTATAGAACTAATCACTGTAATGGAGTTTGGTGTGCGTCATTTGATAAGGACATTATAAACACGTGTCTATACACTTATTAATGTTCTTGTTCGTGTAAATCGGTTTCAAATATTATCAAATATAGATTTATAACATCCCCTCTTCGTGTTAATCAATTTTCGTAGGTGAACAAATTCCATAGACTCCATTTTAATGGTTTATCTGACATGTTCTCTATAAGCCCAAGATATTTTTACGACGAAATACACATGGGCTTCAACAAACATTCAAGGCGATTTCGTTTGAACGCGGACATACATAATGGCTTTTATAATTTTATTGGAATTGTCATTTATGGTTATAGATGAAATATTCTATTGTAACTTACAAAAACAATAATAAAACCCCCTGAGTTTATTGCCCATTCTGTTAACGTCGTATCTTTACCCGATTTATTGGTATGTTTTTTCTCTGTTGTTTTGTTTTTTGTCGCACCATTTATGGCCCATTCTGGGTGCTTGCAACGTCAAACCAAAATTAGCAAATCCATATATACATTAACAGTCGCAATATTACAAAAAAAAAAAACCGAGGAGCTAGAGAACCCATCGTTTTTGTTAGCTGTCCTCTTCCTAAAAATATGATAAAAGGATTGACTAGACAATTTTATATTATGGTTGGGTTGTTGTTTTTTGTCCATCACTACCATCGTGGTTTTACAATCCCTCCCCTTCTTTGGCTTTGCAGCTTTCATTTACAGAGATCTTGTCTATTCTAAATTTATTTTCTCTAAATAGTCCATTTATGACGACTGCCTTCGAAGCTATACCTGGTATTTAGGACAAGGTGTCTCACACAGAGTATTGGCTCTTTCCTCTTGTAAATATTATATTTATTGGAGGCATGTTTCAGATTGCAGTTTTGTATTACTTGGACAAACGCCGATGATTATTAAAACGTTTTGTGACATGCGAGCAGTCGCAAATATTTACCAAATGTTCAACGTCTCCGACTCTTTTCTATTTGAAAGAGCTTTGTATAACGGACATGACGTTGCGTTCAAACAGTTCCATGGTACCTTTTGAGCGTACCGCAACAGCAAACATGTTCAGGTATTAATCGTTTCGTTCGTTCTAAACATATACTTGAGGTGTCTCTTTTTTACAACATAAAAGTCGATTCAATATGTGTTGAATTGATATGCTTAAGTGAAGTACACGTTAAAAAGTGTATCCATTATCACAGTATGGTGGGGGAAAACTCACGAAGCAACACTATACACCTCTTCCCATATATTTGTTTAAGATTAAGCGATTTTTGGCTGATTTAGTTCATCAGAGTTTGAATAGTTCCCCAAGGACCCATTCTGTGACATGCAATACAAACTCTGCGAGTCAAATCCCTCACGTAAATTTTTTTATTGGGTATATTATCAATGGCGATGGGCAAATCTAATATAAATGGCGAGCATGTCGCACTTCTGTTAATGATCGTGCATTTTCTATGAGGGCTCTGTTTGAGATCCTGTTACGGGCACATCAACTGTTTTTGAATCAATGAATATACTAAATACGATATATTTTTTCAAATAACACCATAGAGCATTAACGGATTAAAACAGAGCCCGTTTTCTGAGCGCGCACCATCCGCGAAACTTGATATACGAACTTTGATCATTTCATAGATTTAACATTAAATTTAATGCATGATTTCACAGGTTAGATTTTGAATAATTAATAAGGGAACATATACACGACTGGTGTGATTACAAGGAGATATTTTTAAAAGGATCAAAATAAATATAATAGCACATGCTTAGTCTACTTATAAGGTCGTCGAGTTTTGACTTTTGTGGCCCTGACTTTGTACGCTGCAGATGTATTGTATTTTATATGTACATGTTTTATTCTATAATCTTTATTGTATTCAATAAATACAGAATTAAATTGAATTAATTAATTCAAAGAAAAATATAATC
>JAUMGZ010201222.1:0-12538 GCA_032359645.1 Pododesmus macrochisma | reverse complement strand
TAATTGTAACCAGTGTTCACGCGGCAAGAGAATTATCAATACTGATTAGATTTCAACAGAAAGAAAATATTATTTTTTATTTAAATTCCCCCTATAATTAGCAAATTTAGCATTGTAAAGAACTCATCACATGATTGGGAGTATTCCAAAGTACAATTGCAGCTCTGCTGTATAATCATAATATTGCAGGCTTTTTCTTTTCTTGCTGATCTATGAGTAAGCTGTTGCGTAGCCGCATCTAGCTTTTTTGGGAAACTAAAACTTATAAATCTTATATTCAACCAATAATGGCGACTATCCAGAGACTATCCGGAAGTGATAATCAACTTCTGAAGTTGCGACAACACACCAAAATTGGCTGCAAGGGAGAACACTCGCGAGTAACCGTGAAACGGTACGGTCTATAGGCAAAAATATCAACAGGGAATCAAAAAATCATGACGGAGTGAAGAACCAAAGTGCTGAAAGTAAACAAAGTTGTCATGTGTGATGTATCACAAATAACTGCACTCGAACATAAAACACTAAGTGTGTCATAGAACCTCGTGTGACAGTCCAGGTCTGGCTTCAAGATAACGATCTGTAGACGGTAGAGAAATTGAATTTACACTGAACTTGACTCAAAGAAATATATATGCCGACGAGTCTTCGGGAAAGGGATGGGTGGGGGTAAAACATACCCAAAAATGTCTGAAACTTATTATTTTTTTCAGAATTGTCTGAATACACGAAGATATATCATAACCAGTGTATTGTTTACTTTCTTTATATAAATAAAAGGCGAATTTTTATTCGTTCCCGACATCGTCTTTTTGCAAGTCTATTCATATGGTATTACTAGTGTGTATTACACTGAATATTTCTTTCATGTTGATTTTCTATATAATTATATTACGTAATAACAATAGAAATAAACCTGTAATTATATTAAGCTTTTGAATATTACTATTTGATTAAACTGTTTGGGCCAACCTTTCCACAGAATAATATTAATTGAAGACTAAAACATGTCTATGGCTGTCCTTGTAACTTCAACCAAATACATGCATTACACAAACGGATCTACTGACTATTCCATGAATATAACTTACATAATACATATTGGCATCGATCCTTCGATTCCATACCACACGATTCTAATTTGAAATAAAACGAATATGACTCAACTTATGACCAGCATGTGTCCACACATTAGAACCCATTAACATTGAATGCTATACCTCGATTAAACGACGTGAAAATGTCGATATTAAACCCGAGAAATAACACGATTACGTGATCATATGAACAAAAGCTCCATTTGAAAATGCAATATTAGTAGGTTTCTAAGACTAAGGTTTTTTATCAAATACATTTTTGTACACAGTAAATCATAAATGAAAAATATCAATACGGCAAAAATTAATCATCAAACCTATAGTGTTATAGAGTCCCTGGTTATGGAAATAGTGTAGTTTTATGATTTGTTGAGTAGTAAACACGTAGTGTCCGTGTGTTTTTAAACACCCACTACTCCAATCATATACTCACGAATTAAGGCAATTTAACATTTGATGATCAATGAACATATCACATATGAAAAGAACTTTGCAAACAAAGTTAAAGTTGAGTCAATCATGATGATGGGAACAGTACAAACAGAATACGTAGAACGGATAGTGTGTTTAATTAGAGCTTAATGTCACTTTAAGAGTATTTCACTTTTTCACTTTTATGAAAAAAAACAAAAGGATAAATGCCAAACTACAGGAAAGGAAGGGAAGTGGAGATAGGAACGGGAAATCAAATCAATAAGGATAGTTCAGTAAGAAAGATGAGTTTATGTATAGGCGTTCCATAGGCGTAGCTTGCACTGAGGCAACCGAGGCAGAAAAAAAGAGAACATAATATTGAAAAAATGTCGCTAGCTTCTGGGCCGCCCCCCTCACCTGCCTCGGTGTGTTAAGCCCAAGCTACGCCTATGCGATTATATCGAACTTATACACGGGATTTTTATCGTTGGGGTAAAAAATCTCTGTCCATGAGACCGCCATCAGCTTAGAGTTCCCTCCGAAGGACGTGATGACCGTTTACTGGTCTTCACTTGTAAAGGACAGGGGCCAGTAACTATCCACATATGATATCAAACAAACTGACAAAGATAAATGAAATAAAATATCAAGAAAGTAACCATACAAAAACACAATTTTAACAACGACCAAACATACCCCTAATAGGCGCCGTCTGTTTAGGCCGTTCTAAGAGCGACCACAAAGCCCAGGCTGGATATTCGGACTATAAAACTACTGTATGAAACAGCAATTTCTTAAAATTCAAAACCATTTAAATGATTATACATTTCAACTCTACAAATCTAACATTACTCATATAAGATAAGGGATATTCTAGTTACTCATATCTAGACACAATTTCACAACATTTCCACTCTTACCTGATCTATTGTCAAAATAACACATTATTTGAAAGAAGTAAATGGTACGATGGATTTCAACAAATAAAATTAAACAGGTTCACTCTTTTTGCTTAACTTCTAAATTAACAGCTTTTTAGCCATCAATTATGTGCGTTGTAGTTGTGTGTTTGTTTACTTAGGGTTTAACATCCATTCAACTCATGTCTAGGTCATATAAAGATGGTGTCTGCTTGTGACAGTGCGCACTGATGTCAACTTTATAGTGGTGTCTCATTTAAATACCACGCCACAGAGACATTGACAGGATTCTCCACTCGGTCACATTATCCTCACACCGAGCAAACCAGTCCCCCTTCCTCGAATGTTGGTCTCTTAACAAGAAGCGTGAATATGACTTAATTCAAATGTCAAGAAGTGTGAATGACGCGTCCGGGGATCCAACCCACAACCTAACACACACGACGCGAACGATTTCCAACTGAGCTTCCGCGGCGTTTAAAGCGTTTTAGCCTTGAATTATACATTGTAATTATGTATTGACAGTAAGTAAGGTACGAAAACAAACAATCGTGTCACATACCCTCCAGTCTGTCTGGTCAAGCAGTCTCAATGTCATGGGATCATGTAGACATGCAAGGTAACGACAGGTATAAACATGGTATGTAATCTTACTGTTGACACAAATAAAACAATTATTAATATACACTTCATAAATGACGTTAAGTGTTGAGATAGTTATATAGATAAACTAATATTAAATGAGTTGAAAAACTACTCCTAAATCACACTATGATTTAAAGATTTGGGATGATTAAACACGTAGAAACAGAGATATGTGTAGACCGACGTCCATGTTATTTTTATAGACAGCAGTTCTTAAATGATGTCCGTTGAGTACAGTTCATTCGCAACTATGCCTCACAGGTGGTTGGTATTTTTGCTTCTTTTGAGTGCGGTTCATTTGCAGATATGCCGCACAGGTTGTTGTGTTTTGTTGTTTTTTGTTTTTGTATTTTTTATTTTCTTTTTCTGTTCCTAATATTAAAATTGCGACCCTTTCAGTTTATATTTTAAATTTAAAGTTCAAGCTCGAATTCTTTATATTATATAATATTTGATAATATTATAATGTCATTTCTGCTTTATAGATGGTCGCTGCTTTATAGTTTATACTCATGTTCATACTATATACATATACATGTAACCCTACTGCTTTACTTTCTGGGTCCGGTTGCTACTACTGTTCTTGTACTGTCACCAAGTTTAACTTCTTTGGTTTTTCGTCACGATGTCAGTAAAGGATTCTGGTAGTGGTGTATGTCTTTTTTCACTATGAAAAGAGTCGCCATATTCCGAATATAGTTTAAAAATGGTAAGACCTTCAATCCACACGGACTAACAAATCTAGCAAAAATTCAAAGATCTTTTTCAGAAACTGAACATCTTTTTTGGCCCCCTTTTACAATACAAAAAATTCTATCAATAAGTAAAATGGCCGCAGTTACGAAACACTTTTAAAAAGACAGTTTTTAGAAGCTATTGGCGAATATAGCCTATTTATGCTTGGTACGTTCGATGAGTGAACACTTCCAAACTTACCTTCTATCTGCTTCTATGCAATCAATTTTTTTTCATTTTGTGATACAGATTAAAAGGATAATTATATAAGGTGAAAGATTTTCACTTTAATGCGTCATTTCGAAATTATATTTCAAAAAGGTTATTACAGGTAAACCAGATCAAGCATGGACGACATAATCATTGTAATATAGTCTATGTTTGAAGAACAATCCTTTCAATTTCATGGCCCTTATACGTTGTATGCACATATTCAAAAAAAATTGTGAAAAAGTTCTAGAAGTCAAAGTTAATTGATCGTGCATTTAAAATTTCAAAACATCTATTTGTATATGGCGTGACATTTTTTAATACATATACCGTATCAATGGTTCTGTGTATCAATTAGTCTTCCAAAGCCTGCATATTTTTTTTCATTAAATGTGCATATTTCTATGACTGGATTATAATATAGCATATTCATTTAATAAGAAATTGCTTCATGAATAATATGATCGGTTTTTATTCAAGTCAAGATGATCCGTGTTCAAAGATATTAATTTTTCTTGATTTAAATATTTATTTTCATAGACACTTCGGTTTAAAGCATTCTTCATTTTATATGGATCTGTTCACAACCCGGGAACATAAGAAAGTCTACAGTTGTAAATAATATGTACTGTGTTCATGCATTTGCTTGCGTCGTACTAATTCAGTTTATTTATTCAATCGTGTTTAAGTTTGTTCACCTGTATGTATGTTTTCTGTATACTTCTATCCTCC
This sequence comes from Pododesmus macrochisma, assembly GCA_032359645.1. Taxonomy (NCBI): domain Eukaryota; kingdom Metazoa; phylum Mollusca; class Bivalvia; order Pectinida; family Anomiidae; genus Pododesmus; species Pododesmus macrochisma. The sequence goes on along the minus strand of JAUMGZ010201222.1, from coordinate 7,785 downwards.
TTTATATCATGCTTTCTATAGTTATGATATGTAAGACTCGTACAATTCTCTTTCTTTAGTGGTGAATGAATGTATGGAATCTTTAAATAATGATATGTCATCGTACTGCTATCTGTACAAAGTATGACATGTCAAGTGTTACCTTTAAAATGTGAGTGAACGAGCGTGTGTGCATGCATTTAAACTTCATTTTTTATCATAAGGGCCCCGCATCAAAAGATGCCGTGCGCTATATCAATCACTTTGTCCGTCTACCAGTCCGCCCGTACGTGTCCAGGCTTTTTTAGCGACGGAATGAAGCGGAAACAGATAGGGGTGAAACATTTGTGCAGCTCATAAATGAACAAACAAAAGAAATCACCCCACAATTAGGGTAAAGTGAGAGCGTCCGTCTGTCCGTCTGTCCGTCTATGACTAATTCTTGAATCAGCATTTTTCATTAACTCAGGACAAATTTACCTGAAATTGCAGCAAAACATTCTTTATGGTATGTGGATTTGCCTTGTGAATGTCTTAAGTTTTTTGGGGTGTTTTTTTTAAATCAATCTTTGACGAGATTTTAGTAGAGGTTGGGGTGTAATTACACGACAATTTTCGTAATCAACATTTCTCTCTAATCAATAATATGGTCGTTTTAATCTAAATTGTTGTCAAATATTCTTTATGGTATGTAGATGAGCCTTTTGTGATATTTTATGTATATTTTCTAAAAAAACAACAACATATATTTGAAGTGATTTTGTGTTGCGGGGGGTTTATATCACAACAATTCTTGTAATGACTACTTTTTTCTAAACACTGAAAACATTAACTTAATATTTGACAGAAACATTTGTTTTAAAATATTCAGAAGAGCCTTTGGAGTTTTTAGTCTTCATTTTTCAAAGAAGACTGAAGAGGATATGTTATCCAGTTGTGTGTACTGTTAATGTTAACCTTTGTCCCTGGACCCCAAAAATGAATCAAAGAATACCCCTCGTATAGAGTGCTATCATGTGTCCAAATATGAAAAATTAAAAAATATTAATCAACTGAAAACGAAGACAAATCCCATTGACTGAAAAGAAGTAATTATTGATTCTGAACATTCAATTTTTAATATTTATTGCATAATACAAATTGATATGCCACTTTAAACAACTGAAACTGAGCGGGGCCCTGTCGACAACACCAATTTTCTAGTTCAAGTTGATTTACTACGGAGTAAGAAAAATTCAGAATCTATTCAATCTGTAATCAATCTATCTTTAAGTTTATCTTTACAACATTTTAAAATGTCAACTAAAGCTGAAGTTGTATGTCTCATGTCTTTATGAGGTCTAGTTTCACTTTACGCATTGCAATGTTTACTTTATGATTGTAAAATATGATGGATATGGGGAAAATTCTAAAGGACGAGAAAGGTCCTTGGTGCGATATTTTCGTTATATGGTTTGCTACTCACGCCCTATGAATTTTTCTGACCCTCTTTGGTTCTGTAGGGGGACAGAAGCAGACTATATAACTAATAATGGGATGTTTTCACCGCTGATGATACACTGGTGCGCATGCAAAGAGGAACCGTACCGAGAATTTATTAACTTGTACTGTGCAGTTGCTTTAGATTTGTTATTATTGATAAGGATGTCAAATGTGGGGGGAAAAGATTCGATCACCCGTTTCTGTGTAAGAAAGAGATACATTTACTTTCGGACTAAAAATGTGTTGTCCAGAACTCGGTAAACCTCGTTCAGGACAAACAATCCCAGTCTCTGGGTGAATATATCACAGTCTTACACAACCAGGGTGATTGATTCGTTTAGCCTTTTATCATAATAAATTGCTTTCAATGTGATCTTCATTGTTAACAAAATTAATTAAAATAAATGCTTAACCTTTTTTTCAATCACGACAATGGGATAATTTTGTGTATGTCAACATTTTAAATGAATATAGAAAATAACCTCAATTGATTGTGGATACCACAGGGTTTGTTTATTTCTCTTCTTTGTTCACACACATAATAACATCAAATCTACAATCAACATTATCATCAGAGGATCGTAGGTCTAAATTTTTTTTAAACTTAATAGGACTATAAATCATAACACCCTTGAAATAAATAATAAAAAACACGTCAATTTTGTGTTTTTATACTGTTTCATACAGAACATTTGCTGTCGATTGACTCTCTATATAGTTTATTCATTTGGTATCATCATTACTGAGCTTTGCTGAATGCCAACATGTGATCGAGCTGGACTTCGTCTATTGTTCGAGGTCTGTACCACTTTACCAGTCACGAATTCATCATAGACCGTAGAGGATCTAATTGTATTCGAAATGTGTGTTTTATCTATTTGACATTTCGGCACTTTTTATTGTAAGTAAGTCAGTCAGTCTGTCTGGCTTTTGATAATATTAAATTATATATATATATATATATATATATATGTTATAGCGTCACCTTTGCTGATTAGGACTGGTTTTTTTTCCGAAACACGTGTCCAGAGGAATACGTTTAAAAATTCCTGTTTTGACTGCGCGCATACCTAAAATGTTGACAAGATTACTTTTTTATAGTATTGTTGGGATGTGGTTTTTGTCCTTCATTACCATCGTGATTTTTCCTCATTCCTCCTTTGCTTCAGAGCTTTGGTTTATCGAGGTCTTGTCTTTTTTAAATTCACTTTCCCCTTCGAGTTCGTTGATGCCCGTTGATTTGGAGCTTGGCTTTGGGTCAAGGGTGGGGTCCTCTCACCCATTTGGTTGGTTTGGCGTATTATTGAATTCCCAAATTAAAACAGTTTTTTTTGGCTGGTTAGTTCTTGTGGTGAATTTTTTGATGAATATATTGTTTGTTTGTCAATAGCGTTTGTTCTGTTGATCCTATTTCTTCTTGTCTTAATTATTAGTTCTTGTTCCATGTCAGTGAATGTGTGTTTTTTCTTTCTACTTTTATTCGTCTATAATATTTCATAAAACACTTTGCAGTAATGCTTTAAGGTAAGGAAGTCCATCTTTAAGTTTTTAAGTACATTTCAGACTGAAACCCATATTCTACTTAGTATGCACGAAGCTACTTATGGCGATATTTTATCACTGAAACATCATTCCGCAGACAAAATTATAACGCCACAAAGCGCATGTCTATAATCACATTCTTACTGTCAAGAAACCAATTTTTTTAGTTATAAGGGTGGTATATGTATGACGTCAATCTAAGTTAGAATACTTAACTAGAAAATAAAATGAATCTCGAATGTAAGATGTAATGTATCGCTGCAGCATCATTTTGTAAACATAACTATGGTCGCATGTTTATCATACTATACTCACTGTTAACACCAAAGTATAAGTGATGAATATATCAAATTGTAGTCATAAGGGTGACTTTTTGTGCATTGTCAATGTATCTCTTCAATTTAATTAAGGATCATTTACAACAGCAACAACAAAAAATCTATAATACAAGACGAGTTGTACCTTAACTATTTTATGATAGAACCGTCCTTTGTTATGTTCAAAACCGAATTTTGTATTTGAAAGCTTCTCAGTTGATCTGTCTAAACAAAATAGAATGTTTATCAATACTAAACTGCGTACATCAAATTTTCAATTTCCAATTTCCAATTGAAACGGGTCAATACCAAAGCTTAGCAAGAAAAGAAATAAATTGCACTTTATGTATAGGTGATAAATTGGTGACGAATGACATTATTTGTTTAAACTATAGTAGATCTAAGAAGGAAATATAAACCAAATTACTACGTAACAAATCCAAATGAATATGAAATTGAAGGATTATTGTTAATCTGTCACGTTCAATTACTACAAAATGTCGCTCTTGTCATAAGACAAATTGTTCCGCTGTTATATTTACATTTTATCTGAATTATTATTGATTAGTTTTAAACTACTTTTTCATATACACCTAGTTAAAACATAGTGTTGTTATGGTGAATTATATCTTTAAAACTGCAAATATTATTCAAAACGTGTACTACAATATGGTTGAATGATCTCTGATGTGTACTACAAGATCATTGTATGATCTCTGATGTGTACTACAAGATTATTGTGTGATATCTGATGTGCATTAAAACATTATTGCATGATCTCTGATGCGTATTGTAAGGATAGTGTATGATCTCTGGTGTATACTGCTAGATTATTGTATGATCCCTAATGTATACTGCAAGATTATTGTATGATCTCTGATGTATACTACAAGATTATTTTTGTTTGATCTCTAATGTAAACTGCTAGATTAGTGTATGATCTCTACTGTATACTGCAAAATTATTTTATGATCTCTAATGTATACTGCTAGATTATTGTATGATCTCTAATGTATACTGCTAGATTATTGTATGATCTCTGATGTATACTGCAAAATTATTTTATGATCTCTAATGTATACTGCAAGATTAGTGTATGATATCTAATGTATACTGCAAGATTATTGTATGATCTCTAATGTATACTGCTAGATTATTGTATGATCTCTAATGTATACTGCAAGATTAGTGTATGATCTCTTATGTATACAGCAATGTTATTGTATGATCTTTAATGTATACTGCAAGATTAGTGTATGATATCTAATGTATACTGCAAGATTAGTGTATGATATCTAATGTATACTGCAAGATTAGTGTATGATCTCTAATGTATACTGCAAGATTATTGTATGATATCTAATGTATACTGCAAGATTATTATATGATCTCTAATGGATACTGCAAGATTACTGTATGATATCAGATGTGTATTGAAATATTATTGTATGATCTCTGATGTGTATTGAAACATTATTGTATGACCTATGATGTGTATTGAAAGATTATTGTATGACCTCTGATGTTATTGAAAGAGTAGTGTATGATCTCTGATGTGTTATACAAGATCATTGTATGATCTCTGATGTGTTATACAAGATCATTGTATGATCTCTGATGTGTTATACAAGATCATTGTGTGATCTCTGATATAATAGATTATGGACAATATTACATAGCTGAATTATATACTGGTCACCTTGTCGTGTGTCCAACTGTCAAAACATGTTTTGTCTTCCTCAAGTAAGTTTGCCTCAGTATCGTTTTATGTATGTTATTATGACACAACTAAACGCTTTTTACACACATGTTGTTTAACGTTTATCTAAAACAAAGTTACATCGGGATGTATATATTATAACACACCAATAATTATATTATTTTCAAAGTTTCATGATAATATTACCTCTGAGTTAGACTGTTATAGAAAGTTGTACTGTTTATATTATGAATGGCCATCTTGTCATGAGCTTTATTGTTATTTCTTTAATTTAATGGTTTCCTCTTGTTGTACATATTCATGTTCCTGAGCGTTACCCATAAAATCTTGAAGAAAATAAAAAAAATTATAATTATGATCGACTTACCTCCTAGCCAGAAACACAACAAGAGGATGACGACATTGGAGAGAGACATGTTTTCATAAGACGTTGTCTTGGAATCTATAACTGGTAAACGGAAACACCATCTTCGAAATTCAGAAAGAATAAACTTTCAATTATTCCAATGAAGCTTATCACACGTAAAACAGACAAAAAATATCCTTCTTAATTCCATCTTAAGTAAACGTTCCATGTATTCATTATATTAACCATAGCAGCAATTAAAATCGTCAATAAATCGTTATTCTGTAAATTAGTGTAGTTTTAGCAGTCTATTGTCGACTGACGAAACGCCGGAATGGTCAAAGGAAACAAATCATTTCTTTGTGCAATTCCTCTATCAACATGAGAAAAAATCGAAACGTTAATTCGCCCTTTCCTACGATATCTTTGTTGTTTAAAAGGTGACTACGCGGAGAAGTGTATTGCTATACACGACGCTGAAATCCCGTGCATGCTACCGAATACACAGTGGCATGTCAATGCGGCTTTTCATCATCGGTCTCCGGTTCACTTCTTTAGAAAGTACCGTCTTACTTTAACATATCACTTCAAAAGTGATCCATGGAGAGAAAGTTTTTAAATTGCAGTACATTTTCTTCGAGGTCCGCTCATTCGTTCATGCCATTGCAGTAATATTCAATAAGTCCCTTTTATAATTTTCAAAAGGTGAAAGAAATTAAATCTAATCAATCGGAGACACAATGAAGCTTGTTTTATGCTGTGACAAAAAATGGCATTTATGGTTTCATATTTTCAATAGAGATTTTCGTATTAAATGCGCATGATTATATACGAGTTAAAAGTGGACTTATCTTTATATACTTAAGTGATATCTTATGACATGGACTATCTAAAATACCACTGTAGCTGTCACTTTCATCGACCGGCAATCACATCTCAACTAGCGTAAACTATTTATTTAATAAGATAATTAAAAGCTTATCAATCGAGGCATCTCCTTTAGCACATCATAATTAACGGATTCCTTATGATCACCAGTTAATCGTTTATATATAGTTTTATTTCCTTGTTAACGTCAAAATAATTTTACGCCATATACAATAACGAGAAAAGTGTGTCATCTTAACTTTTTTAGCATTTACTCTTAAACAAACGAAAATTTGATAGTGTGAATCAACAGAAAAAATACTCGTTAAGTAAAACAGGAAATTGACATTTCTCAAAACTTTTTTTTGTTTTGTTGTTGTTGAGGTTTAACGTCCTTTCAACTCATGTTTAGGTCATATCGAGACGGTGTCTGCTTGTGACAGTGCGTACTGATGGTGACTTTATAGTCCTGTCTGACTGAAATATCACTTCTTGCAGCTGTTAAATCTTTTTCTTTATGCACATCACTTTTTATCAAAATATTTCACAATTTTTTTTCTTGTAAATTGTTGTTTTAAATTCATATGATGTATTTCCAGCATTAATTAGTTAAGTTAAATACAACGCGTTGATATAAAATATTTAGCATATATTAGTTAAAACAAATATTGCATGTTTATATCAAATTTTTAGCGTATATAACTTAAGGTCAGTATAACGTGTTGATATCAAATGACTTTAAAAATTTCAATTAAAATTGCAACACACTGGATGGGTAGAATATTCAGACCACTGGATCAATATGTGAGTAGGTAATGCATGTTTGACGTTTAATAAAATATAGATCCATAAGTGACCTTAATACCGCCTTCACCAGGTATAGAAAACACACCACACAACTAAATAACACATTTTCTGTGAGTGTTTGTATCCAGGTTATGGCATCCGTTTAAATTCGAATTTTATTCATTTCATTTTTGTAAAAGTCCGCGGTGTTTGTCTGGTTCAACAATGGAGGGTTAAACGTAGTGTGAACCTGTGAGAAAAATCATACTAGTACAAAGCTATATTGACATACTAAAGACATCACAAATAAAATTAAACACTTTTATACAAACACGAATACAGGAAATTGATTGTGATCATAACCAACTCAGAATAAGGCACGTGTGATTTTTCACACGAAGTTGAGATCTCAGCAAGCCAATAGTAAAATGATACAATGGAAGGGAGATAATCGCGAGAATAGTTTGTAAGCCGTCAACTGGACTTTTGATCAATTTAATACAAACTTTATACATTTATTTGTTTGTTCGTTGGGTTAGGGTTCAACGTCACCTTCAACACATGTCTAGGTCATATCGAGTCGGTTTTTGTTTGTGACAGCGAGCACAGATGGCGACTTTATAGTGCTGTCTCACTGAAATACCACGCCGCAGGCACAATGATATGATACTTCACACGATCACATTATCCCGACACCGAACGAACCAGACTTTATCTTCCATAAACACACCGAGTGATAATCAAGC
>JAUMGZ010201211.1:0-12539 GCA_032359645.1 Pododesmus macrochisma | reverse complement strand
TACTAATTTTGCACAAACGATTTCCAGCTCTGTGAAAGAGAATTAGTTATGTTTGCAGAGGGAAATGGAATACAAGACTGAATCAATATAACATTTTTGTCATGGAAAAATAGAAAATTCAATAATAAAAAATAAAAACAAAATACTCAGTGTTCCTATTAGAGTCAAGTTTGTAAAATTAACTTTTTAATTTATATGAATAAGGGAAGAATAGTATAAACGACCAAGGAAAATGCAAATATCATAAAAATAAAATGCCCGTGAACACCTATATATCCATTTAACTCAAGACACAATAGTCATGAAACTTATTCATAGTTTTTAAAGTCAAACTTTCTAAAAAATAAAAAAGTTTTTTTGTCATTATAAGATAAGAGAATATGAATAAATAGTAAGCAAATACGTTAGAATTAAGATAAGCAAAATGTCGATAGTTTAACTATTTTTAAAATGACAAAAAACTATCATTATTTTTTAGAGACCAGATCATGCGTTGTCAACAAGGAGGAACTTGAGGATGGTCTGCGGGTTCTTGTGTTCAAGGATGGTTTGTTCTATGAGGGAGCCGTTCAAGGCATCCGGCCGCCCGATGTTTATGGAGTATTAATTGATAACGAGAGAGGAAACCGACCAATTATATATTCACAGGAGGAAATACTTAAAGAAGTGGTACGTGAACGCTGTTTTCGGCTTTATGCTACTTGGATATGTCCAGTTTTCGAGTTTCCAAGTGCCTTTTGTTAATTTGTATATACGTTTTACTCGTTTAGATTTTTATAGACAATTGATGTCGTCGGTTGTTTGTTGAGATGATTAACAGCGCCATGAAGTGTATTTATTTAAACATTTAATGTATGTCTATGCTTAAGACTTCTAGTCTCATGCGGGAAGGTTGAAGCCTCATTAACCAGTTTTACCACACCGCCAGGTTTCGTGCTTGGTGGCCGTCTTACGTCGGTTCGCATGGATTACTAGTCTTGAGGATTGTTGTGATGTCAATTTATTTCCTAACATTCTTGTGCTGAATTGTTGGATGAATATGTCCTGTATGGTTTTTCATGAAGTATTTACCTGTTTGTTAGTACATTTTCTACAAGCTACTGCGCCAAAAGAAACTCCCACGTATTGTGTATCAATTACTCTTTTATTGATTTGCACTGGAAAATGAACGACTTTATTGTAAAATAATTCATCACCCTTTCTAGCTTTTTATGTGCAAAGAATATGCGTGCTCCAGAATAATAACGTAATGCCATTTTTACGACTTTGTTTCAGATAATAGACGTAAAGCCTAGTTCATCACGGTTTTTAACAGAAGGTAAACGGATCTGTGCGTACTGGAGCCAGCAGTTTAGCTGCTTGTACCCAGGAACAATAGCTAAAGGTAGTTGTTTTACAATTAACAGTATTAATAATTTTACAGAATGAAAGGTTGTATACAAAATAACAAAGTTTTATGAAATAATCATACAAAAGAAAACGGAGAAGTGTGCTCACATCTTCAGCCAAATATTTGATTGACAAAGTGAAGAAAACATAAAAAATAAATGAAGTGCTTTTGAAATAGGCATTAAAACCAATTTATATATAAATTAAAAATTTCGTTGACGTTGCTGTACAAAGGTGACCAAAACAACCATAAATCACAACAGTTGAAACGTATATGGTTCCACGAACCCTCGTGGAATTAGTTTATAGTGTTTTATATGTGTTCTCCTTGATCATTATAGCAATGTGACTAAAATGATATTTATGTAATTGCAGCAAGCCCTAATCCTCATTCTGATACCAGCTCTGTCAGTGTTGAGTTTGATGATGGTGATTCAGGGCGTATACCATTAGATCATGTGAGAATGCTACCAACGGCTTTCCCACTAGTCTGTAAGTACATTACGATATACTATTATTTATGTTTTCATCTGCTTTTGGTGTCATTAAACATCATGTGCATTTAATACAATATGCTAATAAAATCTGGCATCAAGCAAAAAGGATTCACGAAATGTGCATCAACTTAATAATAGCTAAAATTAATTAATCTTATATAAAATAATGGGATATTCTTGCTAATGAAAGACACTTTTTATTGTCTTTGGAAACAAATTCATCCAGTCCAAACAAATTAAAACCAAAAAGTACCGTGTATTTAGTTAGCAGTTAGCATGCAAAATGAAGCGTTTAACATGAATAACAACACCAAGGTAAACTACAAAGACTGAAACGAATAGAACAAGGACTCTGCAGCAGTTTCCGTAACTAAACCTCTCCTACATAGAACTTAGATACTAAGACAGATCATCAATTTTCATCAAATTTTTAATTGATTTATTACTATATAAGGTATTTTTTCATATTTTATTATTATTTTAACAGCATACGACCCAAACCCCTTATTGCTGATTGGTAAAAGGCGACGTCATACCACTAACGAAAGCGTTGACAACAGGAAGTCCCACAGTTCTGTGGCCACAAATGGCAACAGCGAATCTGGCCCAAAACTCAAACGTGGTCCAGGAAGACCTCCAAAGGTAAAGAAAGAAGATAAAAACAGCGAGGATACGGAAGATGAAGAAGAGGAAGTAGATGTGTGTGGATTTGATGACGATAATGATGACGTCTTCACTTCCGGTTTCTCTATGGAAAATTTCAGAAAAGAAAGAGCCAAATCTTCTAGTAAGGCTAAAGAGGTAGAGAAGAAAAATCAAAAGCGGTCCAAACAGTGCGACAGTGATAACAATAATGATCCTGACAAGGAGAGTTCAGGTGGAGGAAAGAAGCGGAAAGGAGATAAATCCGATAGCGATACCAGTTCTGAACAAGGTAAAACAACATTTCATAGTAATGGAAATAACATCAAATGTAGAATACCACGTCACTCATCTGTTTTAAAGGTAGCAACATTTGTTTACAAGTCTACTGGACATCTATATAATATTGGCAGTGACCTAGAAATCAGTTCCCATTCTCCATATGATACTGAGATATCATAAAAAAAATGACAAGTCACGTGAGATTGGTAGCAAGCAGAAGCAGGTTAAAAGATCATTATCCACCGACTCTAAAAGTAAAATATCAGGTACGAAAAGTGAAAATTCTAACTTTTCTCAATGGACGTATGCACAACACATGCCTATTTTTATACAACCTTGTAGATTTAATTGTTTGACATAACCTCATCTTAGGTATAGAAATAGGCTTGTATAATCCTGTGTCATCTTGTGTGCATTAATGGAATTGCAAATTGCGAAAATCAACTATATCAACAAAATCACTTCAATCTCGTAGAGGTTTTGCTGTTAATGTATAATCTGCTACTGCTTGATGCTTGAAAAAAAGAACCTGGGTGGGACTCATTAACCCCTTATATAGAAGTTACCCAGCTGGTTGTGTATATGTAAAACGAAATACAAAAACAGTAAATACAAACATACATAAGTCATAACTCAAGACATAAGTCTCTCACATGGGCAAATAGAAGGAAAACGGGGAACTCACAAAAAATACAATTATTACATGGGAAAAGCAAACATCTCGAACTCATATTTAAATCTAGAAGCGAATTCAGGTGTTTACAAGGTGTTAGCGTTTCCTGCTACACATGTGTCGCACGCCGTGATACTCTTTGGTCAGCTTAATCAAAGTCATAGCCAACAAAACAATGAGGAAAACGCGTTTCAGTGCTGTAGAGAGAACGGACTGAAATTTTTATTTTTGTCGCTGTGTGCTTTATGGGACTGATTGACTGAAGAGAAAATAATGCTATTGTGAATTCATAATTGGAAAAAATTGAAAAAGTTGAGTTAAAATCTGCATTTAATGTGGGGGGGGGGGTTCCTTAATGTTTAAGTTCGCCTCTTGTACCAACGTAGATACATTTTGATTTAAAGAACAGTCATTACTGATAATCATCATTCTATCAAGAAACTCTTGTTCATTAAGGCATTATATTATTACATTATGCAGACGTTTTAGCGTATGATACGCTATCATTTATACATTGAAATTTGAATACATTTGTTGTGTAAAGGTTTTGACAACACAAAGACAAACAGAAGTAGCAAGACCAACAGAAGGATACTAAAAATACTCAAAATCAACCCAATCCTAATGACGTCATCGTAAAGAAGTAGCAAGACCAACACAAGGGTACTAAAAAAACTGAAAATCAACGCAATCCTAATAACGTCATCGTTACTGGTTTTAAGTCATTTTAGTCAGTTCTCACAATGTTATCTGTTTGCTGATTTTTTGCATACTTATCCTCTGTATGTAGTGTCCTTTATTTCTCTCCTCAGCCTTTCTACCAGCTCGACAGTTGTGGAGATGGTCAGGAACCAGTACAAAGAGGCCCGGATTGAAAGGCAGGGCTAAAAAGGAATATTACAAATCTATAGTTCGAGGCAAAGAAAGAATCATGGTAGGTACTTTGTAACAAATAAAGTCCTCATTCAGTCTTTAAACAAGTCCTACAAAACACTGTTAAGCCTTGTAAAATGTCTTTCTTTACTTTATTGCTATATTAGCCTTGATCAAGTTCAGGGACTCTTACGCAACTTCATTTATAACTTGATAAAACAGTCTGACGGAATTTTAAAAACTGATGCCATTTAAATGCACAAATGCATTGAATTAAGTATTTACTCAATTTTTCGGACAATATTTGCATTTTCGAATATGCATGAAGTCGTGACCTGTAATTACAAAAATGGCTTTTCGTTTCTTTGTCCAGGTTGGTGATTGTGCCGTTTTCCTCTCCACTGGTAGACCTCATCTCCCGTATATAGGTCGTATAGACAGCATGTGGGAGGCCTGGGGTGGACGTAAGATGGTCGTCAAAGTGAAATGGTTTTATCACCCAGAAGAAACTCGAGGTGGAAAAAAACTTCAAGACATGAAGGTATGACATTTAGCATTGAAAGTTAAAGTAAAATTTTATAATAAAAAGCTGAATGTAGAACATTCACATATTTTGATACTTGAAAAGGGTTTTTAGTCCATCTGGACCGAAGGTCTAAAGTGGACTTTTCTCAAACAAATCCCGTCCGTCGTCCGGCGTCCGTCGTCAGTCCGTCCGTCATAAACTTTTCACATAGTTCGACTTCTCTGTTTACTGGACCAATTTCATCAAAACTTGGTAGGGAGTATTCCTAGGGGAAGGGGATTCAGATGTGTTCAAATGGAGGGGCTGGGCCCCCAGGGGCACCACTAGGGGGCCAAAGGGGGGTAATTGACAAAATTTAAACAATCTTCTTCTAATAAACTAGAGGGCCTACAGCTTAATGTTTTGGTATGTAGTAACCTTAGGGCATGGAGAAATAAGTTTGTTCAAGGCGTGATCCTGGGGTCAAAATAGGTTACGCGTTTTGGGGTCAAAGTTCAACACTATGGCAAATACGATAACTTCCCCATTTTTGACTTCTTGTCAAATATTTATAGACAAATTTAATCCAAACTTGGGAGAAGTTATCCCTAGGGGAAGCGGGTTCAGATTTGTTCAAATTACGGGGTTGGGTACCCAGGGAGGGTCATTGGGGGCCCGAATAGGGAAAATTTGATAAAATTTCAAAAATCTTCTTATAAACTAGAAAGCCTAGTGCATAATGCTATGGTTTGTTGTTATGTTAGGGCATGGAGAACCAACTTTGTTCAAGGAGTGACCTAGGATAAAAAATATTCAAATGCCAATCCAGAAAGACGTTAAGGCCCCAAGGGCCTCTTGTTTTATGAAGCACAAAAACCAATTATCAAATAATGATCGAATTAGGCCAGTAGATTATTATGCACACTATTATTATGAAAACTATGTTCAAATTAATTGCTAGCCACCCTGCATTGAATAGTTTAGCATATCAACTATAGTAAATAATCTTCTGTATGAATCATACTTACGATTGAAATATTTCAGACAATTGATGTTTGTTAACTTTGACATATTTGTGGCTTATAGAAACATTTATTTTTCAAGTTCAACTTTGTCCATAACCCACAAAGTAAAAAACATGTGTCAAGATATTTCAACTGTTCTAAATAGCAACAACAAGGATGCAAAAACAGCTTTATTTAATCATAATGATGATACAAAAAAAGGATTAAAAGTGAAATGTAAAATGAAGAAAAATGAAGTCGCCCATCGTATATTTTGACATGGAATGAAATATTTATGCTTGGTGGTCACTTAAAGAAGTCGAGTTAAGGTCTCCTTGGAAGGAAGCATTTTCCATGTAACATACAATAATACTTAGTATAGGTAAAGATAATTGTCATTATGAATGTTCTATCATTCCACAGGGGGCGTTGTTCCAGTCCTTACATTACGATGAGAATGACATTCAGACAATATCCCACAAGTGTGAAGTAGTATCATTCACCGACTTCCGGCAGAAATACAAGGATGGCCGCAAGCGTGGACAAGATGTATATTATCTCGGCGGTACATACGAACCTACCATTGGTTTGCTCAAGTTTGAAAAGGATATGGATATTTAACATAACTCCGTCGTATCTGTCTATAAAATCAACTGAAAGTCGAGTGACATATTCCCGTCACGTGACATTGAGAAATGACCCGGTTGTAACTACAGTTGATATGTTTAAAGTCTGTGATAGATTGCTTTTAAACTCCTTTTTCTGTGTTAGAGGGCGCCTTGTTCTGTTTGTGGGATATCGATTTTATCAGAACAGACTGGTGTTTGTGATGTTTATGCAACACAGGCAACTAAACAAACTGGTTAAAACTTGTTTACATTGCAAATCTCTGTGCCTTCCAAATACAGTGCTCTTTGTAGAGACTTACGTGTATTTATACTTTCATCTTTAAAAGCTTAAATGTTAACGTACGTTTGGAAATTCAAAGATACCCTTTGAAGAAAAAAAAGAGGTGAACAACGTTAATCACAAGTCAGCTCATAATTTATATAGCCTTCATTATGATTTATTCTGCAGACTGATATGATATTCACGCAAGAATGTTTGCGATTTTAACTGATTACAATATGTCATAGGAAGTAAACATGTTTGTTGTAGTTTGCGGTTTTTATAATCGAGGTTAGATTTGTGTTTATACGCTGGCAGTGATTGGTGCGCTGTTGGGTATAAACATGGCGGTGATTGGTGCTTTCTGGAACAAAGAATGTTATCGAAGAAAGACGTTGATTGGTGCTTCAACTGTTTTATTATACATAATTATTTACGCATTTCACGTGCAAACTGTTATCAACATTGTTCATGGAAAGTATTGACATGTGTCTATACTTTTACTGTAAAAAATTGTGTATAGAGATAATTTATAAAGAATTGTTCGCCTTGATTAATGTGCAATATGAATATTAGTATCTACAATTTGTTGTACAAATGTAAATATCGGTGATCTGTCATGCTTAAGCAAGCAGTTACAGGAAAGCATATGCTAAAAGTGTCACTTATATTATTTGCATTTCAATAACGTTCATAGTCGGCTAATGTTCAAGGTAGCAGCAGACATGCTAAATATTACGTTCATAGTCGGCTAAATAGCAGCAGACATGCTAAATATTACGTTCATAGTCGGCTAAATAGCAGCAGACATGCTTTAGATTACGTTCATAGTCGGCTAGATAGCAGCAGACATGCTTAAGACTACGTTCATAGTCGGATTACGTTCAACGTAGCAGCAGACATGCTTAAGATTACGTTCATAGTCGGCTAAATAGCAGCAGACATGCTTAAGATTACGTTCATAATCGGATAATGTTCAACGTAGCAGCAGACATGCTTAAGATTATGTTCATAGTCGGATTATGTTCAACGTAGCAGCAGACATGCTAAAAGTTCACGTATTTATATAAATTTCATGAAGATTGTTTGACATTTCATGTTATAGATATTTTCATCAGAGTTGTATGTTATACATTTTGTAGATGCAAATTGTTTGCAATATTAAAATGTTTTTATTAGAATAATGTTACCTTCACAATTCATGTAACAGACTTCATTACATATATAATGGATGTATTTAACAATAACATCATGCTTTGTCTTCATCATTTTATGTAACATTGTAAATCCAATTTTGATCGCATTAACTTTATTGTGTTTATTATACCACTTACAAGTCTTTCAGAAACAATGAAGTCTAAATGAGTTTGTCTTGTTCAGCAGACTTCGCTCTGACCTTTGAAATAATGTGTGGTACATAAGGTTGGTTGACATTTCTGTGTTCATGTTGTGAAATACAGCTTTATTACATATATCAAAGATCAGGGACTGAAGGGTGGCTGAACAAGACAAACATTGTGCTATGATGTGGTTGTGTGATAAGCATGCATGGTGCATTTAATGTACTTTGTTTGTTCTCCGCCAGGTTGCTGCTGCTTAAACTTTAGAATTTTGTTGTAAAACAGACACTTTAATTAGTACTCATCTTTAATAAGTAAATGAATATACATAACAATATTTACATAAATTTTCAAATACTTAATTAAATCAGTATCCAATATTAAATTCAGAAGTTTTCAAAATTACATGCATTTAGATAGATTGGTACTCCTAGTATGATGGTGTACAGTGATATATGGCGCCATCTAGCGGAAAGGAATGAGAGGAACCAGTCTAGTTTAACATCAACAGCATGTGGAGATCAAACAGAGTACACATATAGACAGGTGCCAAGCATCTTAGTTATATTTGTGATGTATATAGATACATGGTATTTCTTTGCCCACGTAAGGCTGTTCATCTAACAAAGATTATTTTTTAAATATCATATATTTCTGTTTTTCTTGTGCATATTGTTAAGTGCTATATATTTTATGCAAAAATGTATTATCTGGTGCGTTTCAATTGCCTGTGTTAAAAAAAGATTTTATATTTTTTGTTTTAGTTTTAATTATTTAAAATTCAGCTTATATATTATGGCTCCAATTAAGTTATCTTCTTTTTATGCCTTAACACAGAATATGTTTCAGAAGTCAAATGAAGTTCAAATTGAAGTCTGAAGCTTAGAAAACTGAAATGAGGCATCTGCTGTTGATGGGTTTTCCAAAAATGTATTTGACATATACACTTGGGTTTCCAGTATAAACTGAAGTATATCTATTATGTCATCTACATTCAACTTAGATTTGTTAATGAATTCCAAACAATTTATTTTGACTTTTTGTTACCTTTTTCCTAATAAAAAAATGACAGTTGAGTAAGAATTTTTATAATAAATATATGTGAAGATATTGATTGAAATAAAGAAATGCAAGAATGTGAAGAAACTGGTGCAAAAAAATGATATGGTGAGAATGTTAGTCTGGGTACATATTAAAACATCAAAATAGTTTATAAACTGTTCATCAGAGACGGAAGTGTGTGTGTGTGTGTGTGTGTGTGCGTGTGTGTGTGCGTGCGTGCGTGCGTGCGTGCGTGCGTGATATCATCCATTACTTCAATTGTGATATATTTAACTGTGCCGTTTCTCTATACCTTGTACAAAGTGCAACTTTCTATGTCTACAATTAGACAAACATCGATCTAAAATGTCTCAATAAATCTATACTGCTCAATAACAAGTGTTGTTCTTATCTACCACAATGTGGTGTGAGATGTTCCAATCTACCACAATTTGGTGTGAGATTATCCTATCTACCACCATGTGATGTGAGATGTTCCAATCTACCACAATGTGGTGTGAAATATTCCTATCTATCACAATGTGGTGTGAAATGTTCCTTTCTACCACAATGTGATGTGAGATGTTCCAATCTACCATAATGTGGTGTGAGATGTTCCTATCTATCACAATGTGGTGTGAGATGTTCCTATCTACCACAATGTGATGTGAGATGTTCCTTTCTACCACAATGTGGTGTGAGATGTTCCTATCTAACACAATGTGGTGTGAAATGTTCCTATCTACCACCATGTGGTGTGAGATGTTCCTATCTACCACAATGTGGTGCGAGGTGTTCCTATCTACCTCAATGTGGTGTGAGGTGTATTGGTGAGTTTACGTTATTGGTCTTTGTTGTTTGACACGTTGGACAGGAAATTTTCCTGAATGGTCAGTATTGGTCACTCTATGCATTTTGGTTTTTGTATTGTGAAAATTATAACAACAAGTACGTGTATATCGATATCGGCAGTGTTTCATATCATTTCAACTTACCAAAACTCACAAGTTGGTCTAGTCGTTTCTTGGTTTGATCACCTACTAACTTCAGACGATACTTCAAATACAACCCTTCATCCTAAGCGTGTTCTGGTTTATTGGGTCGATGACGTCACTTCTGGCATAATCTGTTGAGGTAAAATACGTATATTGAATGGCAAAATATGCTTGAGTTGTGGATATTAGAATCTCGTACCTGTACAAGTTAGAATTTTACAATATGTCGTGGAGAATGCTATCGAAATAGCCGGTGATGTATCAGCCTGATTTGCACATCACTGTGGTGTCGATTGTGCGCAAGAGCACGCCATATTGCATTCGAACTGTTCCAGGACCGAGCGTACTGTTGAAGTTGAAGGAAAAATGGAGAGTTATTCCGAAAACTGAGACTTAAAAATTGTTATTTTTCAAACTTCGATGAAAGTAAAAAGTACGTCAAAGTCGGTAGTTGTCATCAAAAAAGTTTGTAAACGTCAATGAAAAGTTCCTGTGCGGTACTAAGCACAAAATTCGTCTTTTTTCTCTCTCTCTATTGCCGTCTCGATGTGACTTATATATGATTTAAAGGGACGCTAAACCCCAATAAACAAACAAATAAACTCTATTGCCCTTCCTTTATTTGAAAATTTCAATGCAATATTTGTGTGAGTGTGTGTGTATTTTGTATTCAATTCAACGGAATGATATTAATTTTTTCTAAGTTATCGAGATATGAAAAGAAAAATATAAGCACTCTTAGCGCCTCATAATGCCTGCTTATTTATTCATACCTCCATTGACTGAATCATTTAAGATTATCCCTTTATTATTTCAAGAAGGAAAACAACTCTGATGATTTGCTTTGTTGAAAGCCGTCTAGATTTGCAAGTGTCCAAAGTCAACCCATTTATAAAGTTTGGACTAAATAATGACAAATTGATATTACTTTTCAAAGTTAAAACATAAGTTTGTTCAATCAAGTTTGACGTGATCTGTGTTTTTGTTCTGATGCCGAGGCGACAGCAAAGATGGGACAGACTGCTCGATTAGTCGATCTGTTTCCAGTATTCAAAACGGAAATTTTGTTGACAAATGGAAGAAAAAAAATCAGTATCAGTGTTGAGTTGTTACTGAAATATCCCAACCCTCAAATGGAATTTTTCTATGTAAACCTCGGTCACAGACAAGACAAATTCACACTCGGATTATTGTGCAATTTTTTTGTTAATCAGCCTAGAGACAGCATAAATTTGAAATATCTCAAACGAGGCTAATCACCGAATCATGAGATAAGACACATTATACATACCCTTGTAGCAAAATGATAAGATAAGAGATCAGATATTTGTATTTACCAATCGAGGGCCAACTGGATGCATCGACATACAACATGTATTATTCAAACAAACATTTAAAACAACATCAGCTAATATAAGTTACCATACACAGAATTGAAGGCGGTGGTACATGTATAGCCAAAAACACTTACTCTTCCTAGACACTAGTTTCGCTTCTGTTTTTAATAGAAGCCCATTATTGTTACGGTTTTGGTATGGTGTCAATGTTTGCGTGTATATTCTGTATGATTTTTAACAGTGTCTTGGTGTTCGTTATTTTCTACTTTTTACCCTTATTGAAAAACTAGAGTATGTTTTTGTCGGAAAAAACATGTCTTGTTTCTCGCCCGGACAAAAAATGTTTACAACTGGATATAACTCTATTTTGATACGAGTTTGTCACTACAAATATTATAACCAGATTTTAAACAAGAATATGAAAAAAAAAATCAGATTTTTATTTTTATTATTTTATTTCACAGCGATACTTGAGTGTGCCAAATTTGATTAATCTAGATCACATATTGTTAAAAATTATGCTTCGCAGAAAGAAAGTTTTCAAGAAAGGGGGAGCAATTAAAGTCACAGTGATGTAATTTTATGTGACATTCTGCAATACAATATTCTTAAGAATGCCAAATAATATGTTTTAAGTTATGCTAAGGACAGAATTATAACGAGAAAACAAAATGGTGCATTTCGTTGACAATAAATGACGGACGTAATTTTAGTACTAAACACTTTTGCATGTCATAAGCATAAGTGCATCAAATTTTAGTAAAATATTGTTGAAATTATGCTCAGAACCAAGAAATTTGATGTGAAAGGGGCGAGTACTCTGGCTTAAACGTTAGAGGCAAAACTGTGGAATACTATACTTCACTATAAATTATATTGATGCACTAGTATAACAAAATGTGTCATCCTATGTTCAATACTCGTGTATCGTTGAAGTTATGAATTTTAAAAAGGCAGCATCAACAGGAATACCCGATTTCTATCTATTTTTTACTGGATTACATCACATTTTATATCCATGCAACTGTTATTTCTATTCTAATCTAGGCATTTACTTGACGTTTGTAGCTGAT
>JAUMGZ010201200.1:0-12539 GCA_032359645.1 Pododesmus macrochisma | reverse complement strand
GAGAGAGAGAGAGAGAGAGAGAGAGAGAGAGAGAGAGAGAGAGAGAGAGAGAGAGAGAGAGTTCTTAATTATTACCGATACTTGAATGGACAAATCTTGTTTAAAAATATCATAAATGGCCTAGAAAAGACCTCTTACAAATTATTATTAAGTTGGCAATTATAGCAAACAATTTGTATTTAAATGTTTTTAGGTTTATTCTTTTAAAAAATTTACGCCATCAATGAAGTTTTATTTTATGAAGACCGTTACTTTTTTTAGTTTAATAATTGTACTAATTTGTATACTATCTATACTTATCTCTTTTTTATTGAGTTTGTCAACGTCCATGGACCCATGTGATTAAAAAAAACTTTGTTTTTCGTATTATCTAATTTATTTAAAATGCCATATTCGTTAGTTGATGAATAGTTTGACAAGATATTGTTACTATGAACATGCCAATTGGATTATCTAGGGGGCAGATAACTCAGTTGTTTCTCCACACAAATTCATGTACAGAAAAGCTATTAGGTTACATATGATCGTATTGTAGTATACTTCTTCAGGGTTCTTACTCTCAATTTCGAGTTCCTATATCTTTTCCACTCCATATTTTCTGCCCATAACTGTTTTGCTCCTTAATACATATACCGATCCTTAGTGGCTCGACGTTGATAATTTTCAATTATTCCAATCTTACTTGGCCGTTGCAATTAAAGCTTGCAGACGGTAATATTTTCGTAATGGGATTCATATTTTGTGAATTGCAGGGCTTGGCTATCAGAAGTGGACTGGGATAGCAAAATTTGGATTTTTTGACAAAATATAGATACTTGCACATAGTGCAACTTTAATTAAACATGGATAATTAAGTCATTCCAAGTCTGACATCGGGGGTCGTAAAACGTTTATGCACTAAGCGTGTCGAATACCAATGCATCATCAGTTCTGGTGCAATCAGATGGAAGTTTAAAGGCCTCTTGTTTAAATGTGATTTGTTGTATAAGCGGCTGTGTCGTGTTTGGAAAGAATATCTACTTAGCATTTATCTGTGTCTTCTCGTGAGAGTTATTTGTGTCTATTGTTTTCTCGTGAGAGTTATTTGTTTCTGTTGTCTTCTCGTGAGAGTATGTTGCGACTGAATGTCTTCTCGTGAGAGTTATTTGTGTCTGTTGTCTTCTCATGAGAGTATGATGTCTTCTCGTGAGGGTATGTTCCGACTGATATATTGTAAGAGTTGTACGTGAGTAAAGTGCAATGCACCTAGTCAAGATTTCAAAGTTTGGACTAGAGTCGTGCACTATAGTTTTTGTTTTCAAAGTTTGGACTAGAGTCGTGCACTGTAGTTTTTGTTTTGTGTGGTGTGATTAAACGGGAATGTTCAAATAAGTAGAAGGAAATAAAGAAACCCTGCATGAATTCCAAATTCTTTTTAGATTTAATCCCTGGCGGTACATGCACGTGGTTTATTTCAATTCTGCTATAATTTCGAGCAAAGAAGTGCAAGTCGGCTTACTTGTCAATGTAAGTACCCGTTTGCAACAATATCGATTTGTAGGGGTAAAGTGACCCTATATACAAAACATTTAGCTGTAGCTTTTAAACTTTCATTATAAATCATAAAGAAAATTGGGGTCATGAATTATCCAGTTTGTTCAAGACCTGTGACACCGGGCTTAAAACTAGGTTACGCGTTTTGGGACAAAGTTTATATGTATAGAAAATATGTTAATTTGCTACATTTTCAACTTCTCTAAAACTGTTGGACCAATTCCAATTGCTTTTTAGAAACAAATCCTTGAAAAAGGATATTTTTCTTGATTCAAATTATGTCCCTCGGCTTCGAAAAGATGGTTAAATCGTCTACGGGGCGCCATTTTGAGGTCCAATAAGGTAATTTAATAATCATATCAAATTGCAAACTGAAACATGCCACCAATAAATACAATATTTATAATAGGGAAGAGTCTGTACTCAGTGTGAGACAACCTCGTCCCAAATTCCAGGTCTAGATACGAAGTAACCGTCATTAATGGACGCTTTAGAGAAAAAAATCTACGAATTTAGAGGAGACGAGACCTCGGTAAAGGAAAATTACATAGCCAAGGAAAGAGTGGAGGTAAAATCACGATAGTAATAAATGAACAGAAAACACATCCCTAAAAGACCAAAAAAATGTTATCTCATAAAGTAGTAGCCATAAGTCTAAATGCTTTAAAACAAATTAACATTTGGGCGAGGGGAGGATGATTAAGACTTATTAAGATGAGGGGACTTAGTCTCCATACGCCGTAATTATTGGCTAAACTGAAGAAAATTTCAACACAACAATTATTGCTTATAAGCTAACTGTTTGAAATTCCGACTTCTCTTAATCTACTAAACGTAGTAGCAGGTATACGTGAGATAAATGGACTTTGATGTTCAAATGATAATCTCTCTCCACACACACACACACACACACACACACACACACACACCAAAATAAAAATAAAATGCTATTTAAACGAGATGAAGTTTAATACCCAAATGGACCCGTTTTTGAATTCTTAATTTATTAGAGTCAAAAACCAACTCCTAAGCAAGGTTTTAAGAACACATGGAGTTCCGAGAGCACTGCTTTATCTATCCAGGATAGACAGTAACATAGAGCTATTTCAAGCCCATCGATTCATTGCTAGCGTAGATTGTGGATGTTTACTTATAATGCTTATGCATGTTATAAGGACTGATATATGCTTCAAGTGAATCATACCCAGTTTCCTCTAAATACATATGATGATTGTCACGTAACATAATGTTTAGGAAGGGTAGAAAAAACAATAAATGACTTCGACATCCCGTCGAAACAGATAACGCTTTTAGTTGTCTGTTCGTCTCTTGCTGAATCTTTATTACATGAATTATGAAAGATACATATCAAATTTCGTGCTTCGTTGATAAAATCGCGAGAAGGAATTTCATTTGCGCGATAAAAGTCAAGATTTGGAGAGCATAAATCAGTTTAATTATTAAGCAAGATACAAATGCATTCCAGAGCTTAATATTTTGAAATTTACTGATTGGTAATCAGTGCCTAGATGATAACTACGTTACTACAGAATGTACTGTGTGGTTCCAGGTTCGAATCCCTGCAGAGTCAGTTGCATTTCTGTATGTTACATTCGACGCCAACGCAGGGACCTGCGCGGAGCACTCCATAAGCTTATGCATTACAGCAATGTAATATAATGTTCCCTTACATTGTTTCGCAGCTTTGGAATTAACGTTACTACAGCATGTACTGTAGGCTTATTTCCTTTGGTTTAATCGGTAGATCTAGTGGTGCCAGGTTCTAATCCCGGTAGAGTCGGTTGTACTTTCTGCCTCTGATACATGTACATATGATATAAGCCTCATTTAAGATTAAATCTTCTCTTCCGTAGTGTATTTGATCTAACTAACTATTCTTAAGACGTCAATTGTTTTCGTTTTATTTTGTTGCTGATTGTTTGATGCGGCTATTTTTGGTTTGTCAATGTCTCTCGTTCTGTTGATTCCACTTATTCCTGTTTTTCCTAGTTCACGTCAGCACTATGAATGATTTAATCTGTTTAATATATTATCCTAACCGTGTTGATGCTGCTTGTGACTGTTGATTATTGTTCTCTACATTCTATAAACTTGTGCCAATGTTCTTATCCGACGTTTAACCTGTTTTTATCAAAGTAGTAAATGTCGATGGACATAGGCAAATAAAAGGAAAACGTTAGCACGAAAAATAACCAAATAACATTTATCAACTTAAAAAGTAAAAAGCACGAACTTCAATTAAAAAACTAGAAGCGAAACCAGATGCTCGCAATGTGGTAAGCGTTTCCTGCTACACATATGCAATCAAATGATGACAGACTGCGAGGTTTCTTCCCTGGATTTAGATTGTACACATTATAAATTCGCCTCTGAACACATATAGAACAGAGCCTTTAACTTATAAACCTGTGAGTCAGGCATTGACTCACATTCCATTTAAGGATAAAAAAGATGAGGATTTTTCCCGATGTCAAGGTTATTGTGCTTTTTGAATTTACCTTTCTATCACAAAGAGACGAAAAACCAATTATCTGTGCGAGAGAACCTCATTCAAGATGTCATGCGTACCTATGAATCAACCGGTATCAGCAGGTGTTAAAGAGTAAATGAACTTCGAATATACAAGACATAGATAAACAATGCCGTGTAGTCAAAAAGGCGGTAGGAAGTCTGGCGGTTAGATTTCACACATTAACAATATAAATTTACAAAAATGCAATCTGAAACATGCCTCCGATAAATATGATATCTATAATAGGAAAGAGCTCTCCGTGTGAGACACCCTTTTCACGAATCCCTTATCTTGCTTCGAAGTTGCCGTCATGAAAGGACACTATAGAGAAAATTATTTTAGAATAGACAAGACTTCGGTAAGTCAAAGCTACAGAGCCAAAGGGGAAACGGTGACAACAAATTCACGATTGTAATTATGAACATAAGCCATACTCCAACAATAATACAAAACTGTTTGGCAATGGTAAAGTCCAAAATTCATTAATATGTGCAGTTAAATTAGAAAAGCATCAGATGATAATGTTTTCTATACTTACAAGAAACTTGGTTGGAAAACCTGATTTGACTGCTTGTTCTAAAATATGAATTTCATCATCAATACTTTATTTTGACATTGACGTTTCTTGAGCCCCTTACATTTGGCGCCTATGCATAGTTTTCTTAAGTATACACACTTTCTATTATATATTTTGTCTTGAGCGTCCTTTCAGATTTTAATTATTGGTGGAATATATTTGTTTACAAAATTGTGTCCCTTATAGAACGACATTGTTTTGATCTTTGAACTATGGGTTGCAAGTCCCTGTTCACGCATCGAAACTGAAAGTCAAGTACAATATTGCTTCCAAATATCAATTACTTGTTTTTCTTTATTAAATGGTTATGTACACCGTAAAGAAATACCTTATTAAAAAAAACTCGTTCATTAAGAACCTATTTATAAAATGTACATTACTGCAATATCCCGACACGGTGGATAAGGATGGTTTTCTTCGTTATAGTATCTTGTTTCTAATTGACAGGCTGTCTGAATCTAGTTTACTCCATTTTTGTCTCAATAGGGAGGTTTCTTTATTGTATTTGATCTATATTGGTCTTAGAAATTGGTTTCTTTTATAGAACAGTCTGTAAAAATGAAAATGAAAGCATATCCTGTTGAAAATCTGTTTTGTTATGCCAAATTATTTTTTCTTCCATAAAAAACCCCCAAAACCTGCCATGTTGATTTGTAATGGGCTTTTATGCCCAAATTATAAAAGAAATTAAAAATAAAAATTGATTAAAGCTCGTCCGTTTCATCTGTTTATTTCCGACGTTCGACACAAGTAAGGCAAAAGTAGGAATCGTGGATGATCTATCTTTGATGTGATTTACTGAAATATATAGACAAGTGATATTTTCATTTTTAGAATCGGAATCTTAGGAATTATCTTTACTCAAACATAGAATCGGAATGACACGGACGCATCGCGGCGGGTAACACATGTGTAGCAGGAAACGCTTACTATATCGCGAGCACCTGGTTCCGCTTCTAGTTTTATAATAGAAGCTCGTGATGTTTTCATTTTTAGTTGATAAATGTATATTTGGTTAATTTTTCTGTGTGCGTCCAACAATTTCCTTTTGTTTGTCAATGTCCATGGACTTATGACTATAGAATATCGTCTTGGTTTTTCGAATTTGCTATTTATTTTAGTTCACAAGTTGCATTTTCGTTCTTTAAGCTGTGTGCGTTCCACATTTTTCATTTATTTTCCCATATCTTTTCTTCAATATCGTGTTGGATTTGTGTTTTCAGTATTTTATACATTGTATCTTTCGCCTCGTATAGTTTGAATGGCCAAAAGCGAATACCATTTGCACGTGATTATCA
The DNA here is from genome assembly GCA_032359645.1 of Pododesmus macrochisma. NCBI lineage: Eukaryota > Metazoa > Mollusca > Bivalvia > Pectinida > Anomiidae > Pododesmus > Pododesmus macrochisma. Next base: position 6,598 of record JAUMGZ010201200.1, on the reverse strand, counting down.
CCAATAGATTACTAACGGCTACCGTTTACAATTACTGGATGTCTGATTAGTAGACTCGGTCCATATTTAGGAAAACTACAGCTCTCGTCTCATCAATAGTCGCCCTGCCCAGCATTTACAAATAGCATGCTTTTGAAGGATGTTAAACATCAAATATTTATCCACTAGTGTTTTCTTTAAAAAATGAAAGAGTCGGTCACTTTCTTGATGTTTTTTTTTTAAAGTTATTTGATTTCCATGTATTGTGCATACAGCTCGTGTAGCATAAATGTAGTTGAAAAGTATCATCTTAATTGTTAGTAGATCCCCACTCTCTTGGATGCTTAACGTCATTATTAGAATAACTACGAGGATCATTCCCCAAAGGAAGCCTTTTCAAGGTTTGTTTGAATTGGTCCATTGTTTTTATTGTTTTTTTTTTTTTTTTGTTGAAAAGTCAACATTTCGAACATTAACATATTTCTTGTGTTAAAATATATATTGTATTCAATCCTTTCATCTGTCAAACACATTTAAGGGATTTAGTTTCAAGATGTTGACAAGAGTTGCCTATTCGTCCTAAATTCACTGCACTTGAAGTGTTCGGGTTATTCCATCGTAGAACTTAACAAACTGATGCTAAATAAAACATTATCAATAACAATCGCTTTGACTTCACATCAAAATCAAAATCAGTGATATAACCTTGTCTCGGGATGAAAAAAATAACAACTGATCATAGCTAGCTTTATAACTGAAAGAAGGATGAGCCCATGCAACGGCGTTTACGCCTACTCTTCTTTCGAACTTTACATGGGGATCTTTATCGTGCCAGGGGGGTACAAATCCCTGTACACGGGACCGCCAGCTTAGCGTCCCATCCGAAGGACGTGCCGATCTTTGCCGGTCTCTACCTTTCAACCTGTCTGACTTGGGTGTTGACCCTAACAGGGACATAAGTTCCCGCCAGCATAGCTCTCCAGGTCATAAAGACGCGCAATCCTTCCTACCGCGATAAGATGACGAATACAGGGAAGCTGATATAGTCGTGCTGCATGTACTTTACAAGAGGTTATTATTGATAGCTGACTGATCTGAAGAGGTATATCAGAGCTCCCACACAGTCCTTATATCTTTAAATGGCAATTAATTTATTTTGGTTCGATATTTTAGACGTCTTTGCTACATCCGATTAATATTGATTGACATTCCTTTGCTCTCACTAATACCTTCACCCACACCTGTTTCAAGTTGAATTTCAATCACTAGTCACAATACAGCCTTTACTAAACAAGATAGCAACATACCAGCTAGTTGTAAAGAATAAGACGTACGAAGCGTAATGATAGATGACAGTCGTACAATATAAGACGAAGAAACATCCTTCTGAAGAAGCAATCTGTATTGATTTATCATAGCGTAGGTATATAGTTGATCATTTGATGGAACTGATGACCATTTCCAACCTATTTAACAGATAGATTGCCTTAACTATTTAAACTGATTATAGCCCAGTCTCGTATCTCTCAATCTTTAAACTGATTTTAAAATAATCTCATATCTTACAAACAAACATCCTGATGACAAGCGTTACCAGATTTAGAAGTTTCATTATATTTATAGGCTTTGATAAATGTGTGTATTGTTTCCTCATTTTTTAGTCGGCAAAAGAAGTATTGATTCATAAAAAATATATAGTGCGTTATTAAACTAGACAGTGTTTTAATTATAGACTTACAAGTTTATATAACAATGACTGCTACTGCTCATACTTTATATTCTTAAACCTCTGCAAGACTGAATCGATCACAGAATTGATTCTGTCTTTTTCAAGGAGTATTAGAATTTTGAATATTACAATGTGAAAAGATGATATATTATTCAACTGAAATGTTAAAAGACAACCATAGTCGTTCGGTAATATATGATGTATGTTTTGCCTCGTGCATGCTTTCTGCGCAGTTCCTTTATTTTATATATGTCATTGTCTGCTCTATGTAATAACATTTCTTTATCTTTTAATGTCAGTTTCTTCACGTACGTGAAAGAGTTTTGTGTGTTCTGTTAGATTTATTTTAAAGTATTCTTATGTTTTATAAGTTGCATATAACTAACGAAATAAGACTTGGCACAAAACACTGATTCCTTTTAACATTGTTTAATTCAGCAATTACACATGCGTACTATTATTCAAGTAATTATAAATAACATAAAGATATATTTGTACCTTATGCATTATTGAAAGTCCCTAAAGCAAAAGTAGACATGTAATATTTAATTCAGTCGAACTTATAATAGACATATCGTCCGCTAAGATTTAGACTTTTTGTCCTTTCTTTGCAGTCACATTTAGCTAGCACGTAGCATCTTACATGTAACTGATGCAGCATATTTAATGAAATGTTCGAACGACATTTTTGGAACTGATTTTAAACAAGACCTCGTGTAACAAAGAAACCTAACAATATGATACACATTCATCTTAACTTATTAATTGAATTCAACATTACGTCGACATCTCTAACTTAATTTATGATCATGAGCGTTTACGACAAAAAACCGACCATTTTGATCTTATACATAGCAACCCACCCTTAGCGACAATTATGACCTGATATATAGCCACCCACCTTTCGTAACCGTTATGACCTTATACAAAGCCACCCACCGCCACCCACCTTTTACGGCAAAACAAAATTCATTAACAAGTCAGCGATATCATGATACTTTACATCGATTGTTCGTGCTGACCGACTTGGGATGGTCATTATGCAAAAAAACATGTAAATGTAGTTTAATCGATTAATGATCGAGGTCAAGACTTTCCCACACTTACCCTGTGAGACAAGACGTCTCACAGCTGAAGACTTTACTGCGGTAACACAAACCATCAAAACACTGGTGCAATAGCAATTAACTCGAATCTGAGGAAGAAACTATTTAAATATACAAAAAATGCAACCTGAATCATGCCTCGGATAAATGTGATATTTATAAGAGGAAAGTGTATATAGCTTATAAGCAGAGAAAAGGAACGTCTATGATCTTTATTTCCATAGCTAACGTGTATGCTTACAATGTCTTAGAGCATACATGAAGATACCTTTACTCGGAGGAAGAATTAGGTTTGAAAGTGATCGATCAACATATGATCCACTAATGTAGCAATAGGTAAAATAAACCGAAATAGACGTTTATAAATGGATGTAAATACACGTAAATATGGTCTCGTAAGTAGCCGCCAACACCAATGCCTAATAACTAGGATGGGTACCATGTCAAAACCGTTGTCCAATGTAAAGCGTTGGACGTCATTGAATCCCAAGAGCATCGTTAGCTGGTGCGAGATAAAACATGGCAGTAAGAGGCTTTAAAAGACCTAATACAATACAAGTGATGCGCTACATTAGCTTTCTTACCATAATCAGGTTTCTTACTTAAAAGATAATACATGAATGTTGATATCCCAATCCGTCTGGTCCTATTTGCTATGGATGTTGTTTTCTAAGGTTTACCATAAATCTTTTATAAATTTTATGGTTATTCCTGCATTGTGGGCAGTATGTTTTTTTTATTTTTTTAAGAGTTGAAAGGGTTGTCATACACCGGAATGACAAAAAAGCATCGCAGCAGGTGACACATGTGTAGCAGGAAAACGCTTACCATATCGTGAGCACCTAGTTTTTTTTTTTGTTTTTTTTTTAAAGAAGTTCGTGATGTTTCCCTTTGTAGTAAATAAAAGTATATTTTGTTAAAAATTTGTGTGTGCGTCCAGCGTTTTCCTTTTGTTTACCTATGTTCATATACATTAGAATACCGTCTTGGTTTTTCGTATTAACTACTTGTTGAGTCATGCTTTAATGTTAAGGAGGTTTATGTAATTTCATTTTTTTTGCGGATGGAGGCCCCCACTTCCGCGAATGAAGTTGGAAGGTTAGTATCCATTTAGCTGCACCAGTCAATCTGTGATAATGGCTGGTCTCTACTAGATGTTTGTGTATGTTTTTGTTGTTATTTGATGTTTGTTACCGTTTTCTTTGGTCATCGTTCCCTCTGATTAAGATTGCATCCTTCCTATTATTGTATTTTAGGACACATTCGAGTTGTTAATGTTTAACTTTTTCAGTTAGTAAACAATCCCCCCTATTCGCCAGACCTTGCTCCTGCGACTATTTTCTCTTTCCAAGACTGAACAGTCACTTATCTGGAAAGATATTTAGTTCCAGGAAGGTACGTGGATCCGCTATATACAAGTGTCTAATTGGTGTTTCTACTCGCAATTACGAAAAGTTTTTCCAAAAGTTGATTGAAAGACTTAACAGGTGCGTCGTGGAAAAAGGAGAGTATTTTGAAGGAACCCGTTTAAACAATAAAAATGTAGAACAAGTCACGAATGCTTACACAAGGGACAAGACGTTCAGAAGATCCCTCGGTTTGTTGTTTTTGGCATACAACTTGCATGTTTTCACGATGCAATGAATGCAAGCTCATTTATGTTCCAACTGGGGACACAGAGAAATAAACTCGATAGTAGAAATAATAATCTCTCGTTCTTTGTTCAGAGAAGAGATGCTATATTCAATCAGTCATGAACACTACTACCGATGTGTACGATAGAGAATATACAATGATACAGTCGATAGACAGGGTATTTGATACAACTAATCTGTTATAAAAAATCAGAAATTACCAAGGGTATATGACTGCAACTAAACACTATATAATGCCTAGTTATACAAATGTCCCTGTTGAAGTAGAGTCGTGTATTATAGTAAGTATGTTGAATATTTGATTTTTGTTTGTTTGATGAATTGAGTTCAGTTTTTAGATGTGAAAACATCAATATTGCGTGCCGGTATGACATCAAGCTATCTACCGTCTGATTGTTGTTGATTTCACCGCTTCGATTTGCATATTTAGAATCCTTCTTAAAAGCTTCCGTCACTGGAGATTAGAATTTGTGAACGATTTACGCGAAACGTTCAAATAATAAGCGACATGACTTCGTCTATTGTCCCTATCGAAAAACAACTGGTATGCCTAACGGTCTTTCCTTGTTACTTTTATTCATATACCCAATGGGCTGATGTCGTAACTGGTATTGATAAATGTGTCTAACTTGTTAACTTGTGCGTTATATTCAACCAAGTTTTAACGCTTTTGCCTATCATATGTCCACTTACGGTCGGGCGACAGAACTGTATATTTGGTATAAATGCATGACAACCCCATGGAGAAAACACTATTGTCCTCCCCTGTTGACGCAGATCCGTTAATACGTTTTATTCAAGGTGTTAAGTCTGCACGTATGTACCCACGGGCCGTTCTGATCAAATTTGTATTCATTAAAAGTTCTCGTGCAATTGACACGGACGTTTGAAATATAAAGCCGAAGTGATAATTCGATTTCATTGCGCACTTTAATTTTTTGTCACGTCAGTTGCAACAATAAATATTTCTATGATATTTCGTTAAATCGCTTCTCTACGCGGTTTGCGTTGTCAAGTATTGTTTAGCATTATCGATGGCACTTGCGACGGAATTTTTTATCATGCTTGTCTGGAAATCTTGCACATCTGTTAAAAGTACTTTTATTTGTTCTTTCCCGGGCAAGTAATAAATGACCCACAAGGATTTTATATTTTTTTTAAAAATATGTTCTGGTTTAAATCAATTATCCTATCAAAAAGCCGTAATATAGATATATTTTTTTTCCAGATATAGGTTTATAAAAGAAAGATTCGATGAAAGTTATATATACATTTTGTGTATTGTGTTGTTATCCATATGAACAACCTCATACTAGATACTGTAATAGGATTATATGTAATGGGTGGTCTTTGTACCGACTGTCGTCAGCAGAATAAAACTACATTTTTATGGTTAAGATGGCATTTATGAACACTACACATATATATATATACTTCTTTCGAAAATCTAGTATCAATAACTCGTAAGTAGCCTACACACTGTTATAGTCATAAAATGCATTACGTAAATCTAAAAAAAAAAATGAATTGTCGTAAAGGCGATTACATCTGTATGAACATCTGGTGGCACGTATAACGTTGTTATTTATATATATATATTGTACGTCATTGTCTACAAGCTATAAGATTCATGTCGATTTAAGTTCATGGTTGATTAAAAATGATATGGTAAATGATACGATAAACTACAGCGACTCCTGTATGTACATGTATCTACACCCTTTAAGAAGGCAAACATATGCCGAGCAAAGAAGAGTTGCATCTGAAGTAGAAAGGCTGATCATCACAAAGGAAAATGTAAAGAAACGTTTAAGGACAATATTGATACAAAACATCCACAACATCCACTACATATACACTTGAGGCCAACTACCACCAGGGCTACTCTGTGCTCGACACATTATCGCGGTAGGAAGGTTTGCGCGTTTAATGACCTGGATAGCTATGCTGGCGGGAACTTATGTTCCTGTTAGGGTCTCCCAAGTCTGAAAGGTTGAAAGGTAGAGACCAGACAAAGATCGGCACGTCCTTCGGAGGGGACGCTAAGTTGGCCGTCCCATGTACAGGGATTTTTAACCCCCTGGCACGATAAAGATCCCCATGTAAGGTTCGATAAGAGTAGGCGGAAA
>JAUMGZ010201189.1:0-12540 GCA_032359645.1 Pododesmus macrochisma | reverse complement strand
ACAACTCAAACTGGTAATTCCCTTTTCATAGTTATTCTATTTATATTCACGCATCACTAAGACATGCTAATCTCATTAGTCAGTTAAAAGTTGTCTGGTTCAAAGCTAAAAATAACCCGTTCCTCATTGTTTCAAAATGGTGCTATGCTTTACCAACACCTGTAGAAAAGAGAGGCATTTGGTCATTAACTTAGACGTGATTATTACTGGTTTGGATGTGATTTCAAGAAAACTCAATAAAGAAATATGTTATAGTAAGCGGTAAATATTTTCTAGTCAATAATAATAAATTTGGAGGTACGAAAGAACTTCAACTTTCATGCTCCAAGCAGACGTCTACCTACGTTTTTAAGCCTGTGTAAAAAAACGGGGAAGAGGGTTTTTTGGCCGTTTTTAGTGCCAAATTTCCCCTGCGCACATTACACAAATGCGCACATTACTTGAGTTTTTACGGTATGTCATCTTTGATGATGTAAAAGGAAAAGTAATATATGATATATTTAGAGGACAAATTACTGAAACTCAGTTTTATATTATATTTATAGCAAAATTGAGACTATGTTTGTGTTAAACTATAAAGTTTTGTTATATTTGTTTTGAAGGATTATTTCCTTGTACCTGCTTTGGCACACAATAAGACCATGCGACCTAGGATGTCACTGGTAATGCCAGCCACTACTCTTAATGGTAAGTATAGTTATACAATATTATATATTCTATGTTGATGATTCATGTTACAGTTGTATGATATTAGTGTCAGTATTGCATATTGAATACGTTTTTATTCCCTGGAGAAAAATAATTTGGGGGATATAGCTGTCACGCGGGATGTCTCCGTCTGTAAGTCTGGTTGTTGTTTGTCAAGATGATAACTTAAAATTAAAAATGAATGGTCACACATATTTCAAACTTGGTGTGTGGGTTCTCCTAGGGGATGTCCAGAACCGTATCGATTTTGGCGTGGTCTGCAAAAAGTCAAGGTCACCATTACTTTAAAGGCTTATTATATTTTCATATTATAGAGAGACCTAACATAACTTGCTTTATTTTCAGAAACAATGCAGCCTCGTGCAGGCAGTATCGGCATGATGCAAATCGATTGTGAGGTCCTCAACACACAGTTAATACATGTGGCCAAGTCATCGTTACCACGACAACATAAAACCAGAAATTCAACCAACTCCTTCGGCGAAGAAGAATTTTTTCCATAACAACTCAATCAATGTGGCAGTCTCCCATCTTCTTTTGGAATTTTTACAGATATTGATGATAATGCGGAACAGAAGATTGGAAGAGTTTATTATTATTACTCCAGTGGGAAAGGTCAAATTCCTGTTAAGATACTTGACCAGATACTTACTGTATTGGACTCAACTCTTACAATCTGTAGAGTTGAAACAAATATACAATGTTTTCTATTTTGCAAGTCAGTAAAATCTGGTGATGTTATTCAATTTTAGTGCTAATTCAAGACTTTCCCTGATCTCAAGTACTACTGTTATTTATCATCCATTGCCTTGAATGCAGTACTATTTTAAAGTATAGTTAATGTTTGTGTGTATGATACTGTTCTGAAACAATCTTAAATTATTGATACAGTAGGTAATGCACGACTTATATTTATCAGTCCATTGAATTTATACTTTCTCCTTTCGTTAGAATTTCTAAATGAAAGGAAGCTCAACACACTAACTAAAATGAGCAGATTTTGTTCATACTTCATGTTGACCGTCTAATATAAACCCATAAAGGACTCTTTGAAGTCACATTTATATAAAAAAAAAAAAAAAAAAAAAAAAAACAACAACAACATTTTTGTAAAAAAACATTTGCAAAAACTTTCATGGTGCAAGTGGGATTGAACCTGGCAATTAACCATATTAATTGATGAATGAAAAACCTGAATCTGTAATCAGTTATGAATGTTTAAAACTTGTTCAGAGCTCAGCCAATAATTGTGCATATTTAAGACCTAAGTCCTGAGCTTAGCCAATCATAGATATTACACCTCTAACCAATTGGACACACGTTACAAACAAGTGTTTATAGAATAGAAACGGATGCAATTTTCTAGTCTTATATTTTTATATAAAATGTTTTAATATTGTAACTCGTGTTGTTGAAGAGTAATATATTTTGAAAAGATTCCTCATATATAAAAGAAAACTATTTGACTTAAACTTGAGAAAAGTAAGTTTTCTGAGGTGCATTATTGTTTTGTGTTTGTCAATTAGAGATATGTGTAGTTTAGCTATATAAGGAAGTTTTGAAAAGATTTTTATGTTGTTGTAGTATGTGAAGGAAGACCGTCTGTAGTGCTGTTATCAAAACTTACATTCATTGAATTCCTACACTGAATCATCATTATAAACTGTACACCTGGACATTTTTGCTCCTGGTTATTTTCACCTTTTAGCAACAGAAAACATATTGGCTCCATGTTAAATTTGCCCTTCCGATCATCTGTTTTAAGGGCAATGTAGCTGGAAATCTTTGTTTTCATTTTAAGTTCCCCTCTCATTTAAGGGCAAAAATGGGAACATTAAATGGGGGTGAAAATTCCAGGTATAAAGTAATTGTAGAAAGACAACAGTCATGGAGTCATAGTCTCGTCATTTTAACCTATTTTAAGTATATCTCATCAACACTGACATTATCACATATATAGTTTATTTTAATAACTTCAGCTTGGGTTTAAACTTAGGGCTATTCCATAATTAATTGTGTGGGAGAGGTTGGAGGCACCTGTATTAATATATCATGGGTGGTGGGGTTAAATCGAGATCTGCCTACCATTCTTTATATTAAATCAGTTTTAATATGGGATGGGAGGTGGGGCCTATGAAATGGTGCCTCCCACCCCTACCATACAGTTAATTCTGGAACAGCCCTTAGTATACTAAGCATATTATTATAGTAGTTTACGAAACCTAAGTTCAAACTCAAGCTGCTGTTAGTTTTGAGACATTTTGGACAGGTACAGTTGTAGATCAATTGTATTGTTTAAGATTTACGTATTTCATATTGAATCTCCAAGATACCACTGAAGTTTAACAGCAAGAAACCCACCACTTTTATACAAACATAAGTAGCATTAAATGCAGAAAATATTGAATTAATTCATAAAGTATAAAGAGCATTAAAGGGAAATTAAAATTTATCATATGACATCTATGTAATATTTAGTGGCATAACACCATCACCAAAATAATTGTTTTTTTTTTGTAACACGTTTAATAACACTTCATTATGACGTCACTTAACAATAGTATGACATGATATTTGGTTGTTATGATGAAGGCATTTTGGTGCTAATTTTCACGCATTTTAAAGTTTGTTGTGATAAAATCACAAATAACACTCTGACTTTGATTCATATGATATAAAAGAGAATCTGAAATTTGATTCCATTACATGTGAGATTTATGAAACTTGTCATGAATTTCATTTTAGCTCACCAGATGCTCGCTAAAAGAAAAATTCATAACTCGTGTCAGTATTTCACTAAAAGTTTTACATTGTTATCACAAATCATTGTATAAAGACCAATATGAATTTTCTCCCCTTCTAGATCATGAAATCCCCTGTTGCTTCAGCTACATAAGCATGATACCTCACTCACTACTTGACATTTATCATTCCTGTTATATTGATAATATTGAGTGCTGCACGTTAACATTATTTCGGAGGTTTGACTCGTTTAAATCACTGATTTGCACAGTTGTACATAAAGATAAGTATATTATTACATATGTTATAAAACATTCCAGTGGCTGATCATAAAAGCCCATTAAAAACTGATTTTAAGTATATTTGTTTTTTAATGTAGTTGTGTGTACGTTGGATTTAACTGTGTTAGAGTTGTGTAATTATGGCATGAAATTCTTATTGTACAGTGTTGTATGTGACATACATAAATCGTATTTAAGAAATTTTATTTATAAAGTAACTTATTTGTCAGCAATATTTTTTTCTCATTTTAGTTAGACATTTTGTAACACATTTAAAGTAAATTTAAGTTGTTTATACAGTAAAACCTCGCTATAAAGACCAGTAAGGGGACTTGGTGGAAGTGGTCTTAAAAGTGAGGTGGTCGTTAGACGAGGTTTTACTGTATCTCTTTAATATTGTCTAGTTTTCTTGTTCCAAATGGCACTAAAACACTTAATATTCTACATGCAAATCAATGGTGTTTGTTTGGGTAGAGGGTGCTTACTATATACTGTACACTATATACACAATAATATTACTCTGTATAATAATATATATGTTAATATGTAGATACACTATGAATCATACTGGATAACACCTCTATGCAACTTAACTTGTTCACTTTACATCAAAACTGTATTTGTTGAACAAGTGTAAAGCTTTATACTTTGCATGTAATAGAACCCTTGAAATACTCCAAGATCACAGGAAAATATTTGCATTTGTAGCCTGGTTGAAAGACTAAGATTTCAAGACAAGTTTTGCAAGTGTAATCTGCTCAAAAGACTTAAGATAAGCAGACAAGTTTTGCATTTGCAGTCTCTTCAAAGACTAAGATAACAAGTTTTGTGAGTTTTGTCTGTTCAAAATACTTCAAGATTACAAAACAACTTTTGTGTGTATTCTGATTTTAAGAAATGACTGACCAAGCAGAACAGGGCATGGATTGGACAATATGTTAAGTGTTGATGGTTGCTGCTTCTCCTGTTTTCCTATTTGGAGAGGGTTCTAGTATAATAATTTCAATTATTGCTTGGTACCTTGTGTTACTGCTGTTTATATTAAAGGTAATATTTGTTTTAAATATAGGATTATAGTATGTTTTACTCGGACTTATATTTACTTGAATATGCTATCTGATTTATTAATGCCTTTATTTCTTTGTTGAGTGTTTTAAAATAGGAGTTAATTATCCAGATATGAACGAAGTGTGTAAAGTTGATGACTTCGTCTGTTTCAAGGAAGAAAATCTAGCTCCTAACAAATAAACTTAGTTTTCAATAGTAAAGTGTAGTTATTGTTTTTTAAACCTCACATATGATATCAAGTCTGAACATGAATCAGTTTTAGGTTTTAAACACATCAAATTAACACATTATCATTTAAACATATTCACATGACAGAGTTATGTATATTTTATCAAAAAGCTGTACCTAAAAGTGGTAGAGTAATACATCATACGATATATAAAGAGTTACAAGGTTTTATCTTAATTTGCTGTTAATATAGCAATGAACCCATAAGAAGATTAGTTAAATATTATAAGAGCTACAACGTTTTTAAAATTTATTTTGCTGTTAATAGTTATAGCGCAACTAATTAATATAAGTGAAATTATATTCACAATTATTGAGAATCTGAATATGAAATACAAGGTTTTGTGAAGGTGTGTGGAAGAAATTATCACTGTGTCAATCATTACTATCTGCTGAGTTATTTCACTTGCCAATGAAATGTTCAGTTTGTTAAACTGTGTTTCTTAGTTTAGGCAGCTATGTGTACCGGTATCTTAATATGTAACTTTGTATGTTAGATAATCAACACACTTTCTTAGTTAAATTGTAGCTTTATGTTCAGTTAAATATATTCCTGTAATTGTACAGTACGGTGGTTAGATAAGAATACAGATCTATTTCCTGTTAAAAAGGTCATGCTACACTACATACCTTTACCATAGATCTTAAGTGAATTCTAGGGTTATACTGTAGCCTGCTCTGAGCATATAAAATCCTTTATTAAGTTATCTTTGTCTCAGATTTCTATAAATTTTCTCCCTGAACATATCAAATCATATGTTAATTAGCATTGTCTCAAATTTCTAGTAATTTTGCATATGATGGGAAGTAGACAGAGATATTTTTCAGTATAGATGGTAAGTCTAAGAGAACATAAAGAAATTTTGTTATTTAAAAGTAACAATAGAAGACATGCTTTTTCTTGTCAGTTATAAAGTTCTTTTGTAATTGAAATTGTTTTAACTTTGATACTTAACACCTTAAGTGCTTTAAATATTAATAAAATCAACTTACATACGCTCACAAATGTTAAACAACTTTTTGAAAAGTTTCAACATTTGTCATATAAATCCATTTATCACATTCTGTAGTAATGCTTTAACACAAATAATGTCCAATGTCGCAAATAGTAAGGTAGTTTCAAGTGTGTCTTTTCTCTGTAGACTTTGAACTTTTTAATAGATTTCTGATTCATCATTTATGTTTTTATTGACATTTTGTGCAATTTTTATACATAATAATAGATTTGTTTTAAACATTATATTTATAGTATATTTATTATTAAAGAGAAAACATTCTAAGTTATCTTTCACTTTGATAATTTTAGAATTAATTAAGTTTTTATGTCTAACATAAATAGATTACAATTTAAACTCTGCTGCAAGATATGTAACTAAAAGATGACAAAACCTTTAAGTTTCTAAGTTCTCAAATGTGAGGGTTACATTTGATTTTGTTTATCTATATTAATAGTGTCACAAAACTGAAGTTGTCACTTTCATGTTGTATAGTGATATTTTGTTACATTGTGGTTTATTGTAAATATGTAATGTGGGTCCTCGTGTATATTGTATGGGTCACCATGGTACATTAATAAACAATAAAAAAATCATTTTGTGTTTTATTTTAACTTTTATCCTTGCATCGTTCCAGGCTGTGCTGATCATTCATGTAATTGTAGTGTACAGTCAAACCTGTCTCTAAAGACCACCCAAGACCAAGAGACCATAAAAAAGTGGTCTTTATATGGAGGTGGTCTTTAAACACAGGTAAAAATAAGTATAATTGGACTTCAAGGGACCTGATGTTAGTGGTCTTTATGTACAGATGGTTTCTTGGTAGGGTGGTCACTAGAGCAGATGCACTGTATATAGAGCTGCCATTGCATACAAAGGTTAAATTGAGTTAAGATTGGATATCGGGTTTTATCTAACTCGAGTTAGATAAAGCCCAATAATTAAGTTGAGATGTTTTCTCCTACAAAGTTTTTGCTTTGTTAAAAGACACCCCTAGCTTTTGTTGAAATGATTGACAGAAATAATTGTTTATGTTGTATCAAGGCATACAATTGTTTGGCTAAAACTATCTTTTGGATCTGAACTGGGCTTATAAAAGGAGCATCATTTCGTCATTAGGGCCCCACATTTATGCGGGACCCCTATAGTAATCACTCTGTCCATCCATCCGTTCATCTGTAACCATTTCTTGTAATCAGTATTTGACAAATTTACCTGAAATTTTAGCAAAATATTCTTTATGGTATGTAGATGAACCTTTTGAATGTCTAAAAGTTTTTTTCTTCAAAAAACCCTCATTTTTGATGAAATTTAGGTGGGGATTATTCGACAACAGTTCTCTTAATCGGCATTTCTTTCTAATCAATGGTCATATTTTCTCTGAATTGTAGCCAAACATTCTTTAGAGTATGTAGATGTGCCTTTTGAATGTCTAAAGATTATTTTCAAAAATAAATTCAAATTTTTGATTAAATTTAGAATGCCATCCTTTAGTCTTGGCGTTCTTGGCGGGGCCCTGTTCGACATGCAGTGTCCTAGTTTAGTTTAGTTGTAAGTGGGATTTTTAATCCAGTAAAGATAACAAGAGTAGTATGGTAAACAAATGACGAGGTTAGAAGATCCAAGATGGACTGTACAATCTAGAAAAGAGTATGGTATGCTTTATATGTACCAATAATTGATAGGATTGTTAATTTTTAGTCCATCTGGACCAAAGGTAAACTAAGTAAACTGAGTAAACTAATCGTCATATCTCCTTACAACCAGGGCTATAAATGTATAAAATGTTACATTACTCAGGCTCTATTGTGCAACAGCCCTCAACCAGAAGTTTGAATGACAAACATAATCAACACCAAGAGAATATATTCATTTATTAACAAGATTCACACATTTTGATTTTAATCGAACATAAAAAAGTTCGAACTTCACATTTACAGCCTCATTCAACCTTCTTTATTATAAAAAACATCAGTTATACCAGATATTTATTTGTTCTATATTAGATCCTCATGTACAAGTTCAATGTTAGGTATCACAGTTACATGTTAAAGTATCTAGTAGATAAGTTATATAATCAACCCATTTTATGCAAGTTTGATATCAATTTAAAGTCATATTTAACACCTCTGTAAAATCCAGCTGGCAAGTAAGTAACTAAAAAACAATTCTTTATAAGAATTGTGCGTTTCTTTACAACAAATACCTCATTATGTTATATATGTAATGTTAACTATGACTTTGAGCATCGTTTTCTGTCGTGGTTATTCATCACAACCAACAGTAAGTACACTGTATATTAAACAAATTAATGTGTATCATGAGATTGGTTTAAAGGTCATACAAATTCAATAATTTGGTTCTTTACCATCTATTTTATGTGTTTAAACAAGACGAAATCAGGAATGTCTTTTAAAGTGTATTTCTCCAAGTGGTCAAAACAAACATTTCATATTTCTAAACAAAATTAAAGCAATTCCCTCAAATAAGACATAAAAGTGGCATCAATAATGAGTGTACTAGCAGATTGAAGAAAAAAAGTAACCTTAAAGTTCAATGTATTTCTATTGTATCTACATTAGAATTTTTATCATGGAAAATCTATCATATTGTGTCATACACAACCTAGTGATGTACATATAGTTACCACAATATCTATATAGTGCTTAATCGCCAGTAGCAGGTTGTCCAAAAATATAAATGTATTTTTCAATACTTCTTCAGTATTTATTACTGGCAATGTCTTTAACAAGTGTGTCACTTCCAGTAATCTATTGTGATATCTATTGCATAGTAAAAAAAACCCTCCAAAAACAAAACAAGAAGACAACACGTTTAAATATCAATGTGGCACTTGGATTGCAGACTACTCTCTTACATAGGCCTCTATCACAATTTCTTATATTCGCAATAGTGCCTTCTGATAATACTACCCCGTTCAAGATGAATTATAATTTTATGTTCACCAGTTTACAATATTGTTACAAAAGCAGATGTTAAAGACCAATGAGAGTGTTGTTATAAACAGACTGTGCATGTACTAGTAAAAGAAACTTCACAAATATTCTCTTATGTACATATAAAGAATGTATCATAATACAGTGAACAATATGGAGAAACAACAAGAAAACTATTTGTGAAATTTTTAAACAGAATATGTTTACTAGCTCTACTTATTTTTCATAATCTTAAATTGGATACACCACATTTGAAATAACATCAACCATATTCACCAGGTTCATAATGTTAATATCCATAAAAGGCAGTAATGTTTACCAATACCTGTTAGTATGCTCTGTATATATGTGAACTCTTTTAGAGTTTACTATTAGAAAATATTTTTGAATATGCATAAAATTTAGTGTCACAATGTCAAACAGATCGATAACTGTCTTTCCTTGTTGTTCATTATTGAGTATATATATTAATTAAGTCTATCTACTGTTTGTGGATCTGAGAGAGTCTGATTGTGTAAAAGTATAAGGACATTAGTGTCAGTAGATCGACACATCTACTGCTGCGTCCTCATCAGATGTTCTCTAGAAATAATCACTCTCTGGATTTGAGCAGTTCCTTCATAAATCTGAAAGATATGGTACAAAGAATATTTATGTTATAATTTGTGTAATGTGTGTTATATTATGTGTAATTATTTTGCTTCTTTACAATTTTAAAACTTTTTTATTCATATTTTCTTTTTTGTTACATTATGATTGTAGATGCATACCCGGTAATACACTTTTTTTTTAAAATTTTAAAATCAATACAAATAAACCAAATAAACCATTCAATAGTTAAATGTGTGCAAACAATTTCATATCAAAGCTGAATGTTTGAAAGATATCTTTTGAAACAGCAAAGAAATCAAAGAAATTTAAAAATTGTGAACACTTTTGTTGGCCCTATTCATCTGTATATTTTCAGGTTTTTTTAGACATGAAAATACCTCAAAAAAATTTACAAATACCTGATAGATTTTTGCATCTCTCATAAGTTTTTCAGCTGGGTAGTCTGAATTAAACCCATAACCACCAAGTACCTGAAAACAAGCCATAATAAGCTAAATATTTTACAGCATACAATTTATCATTAAACTTTGGTTGCCAAGTACAATTTATCTGAAAACAAGCCATAATATTTAAAGTTAAATATTTATAGAATACAATTAACCATTAAACTTTTATTACAATTCTGAGGAAACTTTCTTAATGTTTCTTAATTATTACTGATTTGATCATTAAAATTCCTCACTGTATCTGTACATACCTGTACAGCATCGGTAGCACATTTGTTTGCTACATCTCCAGCAAAGGCTTTAGCAATAGATGCATAGTACGTATTTCTCCGACCGTTGTCTATTTCCACACAGGATTTGTATGTTATTAATCTAGCCGTCTCCACACCAATAGCCATGTCTGCTAGTATGAAAGCAACGGCCTGATGCTACAGGAAGAAAAACAACAGAAATCAAATTTTACAAAACAAAAAGTTTTTAACAGAGGTTTTAATAATTTCTTTATCTTATTTATCGAATTCCAATTTAAAAAATGCCTAATAAAACATAACTTTTTTTTACAGAAGCTCCTTTCACACTAGATTTACAAACACTAAATATTCTTTCACATACAATGATCAGGGGCAATTTCTTATCACCAATATTGCTGTTACAATGCATTGATGATCCTTAATAGTGTTAACACTGGATGACTATGCTTGTTTGTTTGTTTTATTGGGGTTTAATATTTCTTGAACTCATGTATAGGTCATATCGTGACGGTGTCTGCTTGTGACGGTGCATACTTATGGCGACTTTATAGTACAGTCTCACTGAAATATCATGCCGCAGACACATTGACATGATACTGTAGAATCAGAAATATTCGTTTGGCTAAAATTTTGTTGTTTTGAAAATAAAGTGATTTCGTTGACATAAAATTTCGTTGAAAATTCTTAATGCGTTCTTTTTAGAAGGTATGTGAAAAATTTCGTCATGGTTTTAATTTCGTCGATTTTATAATAACGTAATTTAAAACCACAACGAAATTTTCTGACTCTACAGTACTTCACTCGGTCACATTATACTGACACCGAACCAAACAGTCCTTCTCCTACCCATTAATGCTGAGTGTTAAGCAGGGAGCGAGAAGAGTGCCCAATTTTAACATTTTGGGATATGGTGCCACCAGAATTCGAACCAGTGACCGCGGATTCTCTTCACTAGTGTACCGACACGAGGCAAACAAGCTAACCACTCGGCCATCGTTCCGATCCTGGATGACTTTGCCAAAATGATTGAATTCATATAGCCCTACTGATTTGATCAAATGAGAACACACTTAACAGCCATGAGGTAAGATTCAAGAAATAATCATCAATGCATGAGAAATTTTCTTTACAAAAATATGGAATTGGAATCGCAGGAAAAATACCAGAATGTGACCCTACAAACCATATAAAAACTCTTTTTCCGTGCATGAAGGAGCAAGTCATTTCCATCGAAATGTTCTTATGCAAATGAAAGATATAGGTAAACTTTAAATACAAACTAATATTTACCTCAAAAATAGGTTTTCCAAATGTCTTTCTTTCTGTGGAGTATTTCGTTGCTTCATCTAATGCCCTTTGAGCCAAACCCACAGCTCCTGCTGCCACCTACAAGGGGAGATAAGTTAAAAATCAATATCTGATAATGTGCACCCTGACAAGGAAACCTAACAAAAATAGTGGGTTTTGATTTAAATATTCTAGGTATTAAAAAGAAAATTGTAGAAGTGATTTCAAACACTATTTAGTTGTACTCTCTAGTTAGATTTTTCTACACATGTATCATTGAGCTGAACAATGCGCATATGTAACAAGTGATTAGCTTTTGCTTAAATAATATACACCCAAATGTCCATGTGACTTGAATAGTGTGTCAAAACATTAATCTATATATGCAGAGAAATAACAATTTTTAGTTTTTAGCAGCTGTCTGCAGAAAGATTTCTTAATCTGTATGTTATGTGAAATGCTTTGTTGTTCTGCCTGAGGTTACCGCAAGCACAACAGCTGGATAAGTGAAGCCTCTTACTTACGGGTGGTCTTGTCTTGTCAAAGGCACCCATGGCAATCTTAAAACCCATTCCTTCAGCTCCTAAAACATTCTGTAATAACATCACAATCAAACATCAAATGACTTACAGAGACAGTGTTTATATAAAGTGATTTATGTAAAGAGCACTAAAATGTTATAACCACAACAAAGAAGAACTCATCACTCATTGTCTGAGATAAAATAGGTCTGAACTAATTTCTCGTGTGAAACATGTCAGCAATAAAAAACCTCACAGAACTACACTTAAGTGCTGTTACTTTCTTTGTAAAACAATTTTAAATATTTAAATTTTCACTATGATCGCATACTTGGACCAATACTTACCTCTGCGGGTACAACAACATCTTCAAATGAGATTCCTCGGGTGTCGGATGCTCTCTGTCCCATGTTCCATTCCTGTCATACAAAGTCAGTACACCAG
>JAUMGZ010201178.1:0-12540 GCA_032359645.1 Pododesmus macrochisma | reverse complement strand
TTATATTTGGTATATGCGAGGTTCTCTTATATTTGGTACATGAGAGGTTATATTTGGTACATGCGAGGTTCCCTTATATTTGTAAAATCTGGTGTCAAATTATATCTTTAACACATTTCTTTAGTATTGAAAAGTAAAAACACGAGGATACAATTAAATTTGCTGTTTAACTGTAAAGATGTTACTACATATGTACAGTGTAATATATACAGGAACGTGGGTACATGTTATGACGTTAGCTGTACGACGTGTCATATTACACGGTTAACACAGGACGTGAGAATTTGTACAGTGAATGTCATTTCAGCGGAGAAGCTATAACTCGATCAATTCTGTCAGAGGTATGCCGCTCAAAGTTAATATGGTACAGCATTAATGTCGTTGATAACCCACGAGAACAAATACAATTTCCTTATGTTTTCTAAGACCGTGTCTGATAGCATTGCTAGTGACCAGAGAATACGTATTAGCCTGATACGGGAAACTTCAAAACTATTACTGCGCTTAAAAATAGTTACTGAGTGTGCGTTTAGAAAAGCCGATAGAATTAACAGTTAGAAATTGAGTTAGAAGTAAACTAGAGCCTACTAAGTTTCTTTGTAATTTAATTAAACAACTGTTACACCATTTACAGCATATCATGGTAGATAACATGTTCATAAAGGGTGTTAAAATCTCAGTAGCAACATTGGCAGTTTGGCACTTTTCTGTCTAACATGTGATACAGCGAAGATCACAGTGCACCGGCACCAACCGAGTTATCGCTTCGAATAATAGAAAAATTGTTTAAATAATACTTTAATATAATTTAAGGATGTATAAGTGTGAGGGTTTGACAGGAAGTAGGGTATGATCTGCTTTAAACACATCATGTAATACTAAAAGGCTTAGACAAGTAAACTGCGTTGATTTATTAATAATATCATAAAAGTAATCTATTGCAAAAAAAAGAACAAAAAAAAACATAGGCCAGATCAAATTAAAGCAGAGGGACTACATTTTGTTGCGGCGAACATTGACGTTTTGATGCTGTTTTGAAGTTCATAAAATGAGAAATTTTGCGACGCTAGGGTAAATTCAAAATTATATAACTTTTGAACTAATGGTTGGATCTTAATGAAATTTTGTAAGAATAATCCTCAAATTACATAGACTTTGATTTCCTGGGAAGTGTATTCGCTTTATGTTTTTTTTAAGGTTATAGGGGGCATAAAGCAGAAATACACCTTACATGAATCTTTGTTCGAACATTGTTAAAAAAGTAGTTCGGCAACCCATCATTTTTATTTGTTAATTTTGTTCGTTTTAAAAGTCTCTGTCTTGGTGACAAATTACGAAAAAAGTTTGATTTTTTAACGAATTCTATAAGTCGATATGTAAGAAAATCATTACATTTTTTGGGTATTTTTTTGGTATCTAAGGAATTCTATCACATCAATAGTCCGCAAAAATAGAAAAAATACAAAACATTATAACTTGATCTGAAATTTATATTTTATTAATATTGATTTAAAATAAAAACATTCTTTCTGATATGCATAATAAGAGACATAATTGGTTCTATGTAAAGAAATTCGGGAAAATTTCAATTTCAGCTATTTTCAAACGCACTACTTTAGAGTAGCTCTAGAAGAAAAAGAAGTACGGCACCATATACTTTTTTTTTATGTCAATGTCTTCCTAGAACCTTGTCTTTCCAAAAATCAACATTAGAAAAAAAGATTGATTTTATAAAATTTTCGGTTCTCACTCTTTAACATCCTTTTTTTAATTTGTAGTTTTATAAGTAATTTACTTTTCAAAAATGCCAACAATGACAAAAACAACATTCACTATTTTATTGTTATTTGTGCTGAGAATAACCCCAGAAATCTTTTTAGAAAAAAAAACTGTTTCATGTAAAATAAGTTTTTGTATTTCCCCAAAAAGATAAATGACTGACTGAAATGCTTTGAGTTTCAATAATCATCTGAGCGCCGTATTTCACCATTATGTCAGGATTAAAAGAAAATCTGCAGAATAGTTTTGAAAGTGGTTAGTCTCCTTAAATGTTGTAAAAAGTTAACAATGCTGCCAGCATAATGAATATACATGTCCCTGTATGAAAACATCCGTATGGAGCATAAACTAAGATGTTCATCAGTCATTTTTGCAACAACACCTCCAATGTCTCTAAAAACTTGACACAAGTGTCAACTGAAGTGCAGTATGTTGCGTAATAAGTCTTCACTACTAAGGGTAAACTGCACCCTGATGCAATCTCTTAAAATGAAAGTTTCATTGTATGTAATTAAAAAGCAACTCATCACGACATTTCCCACACACTCTTGATAAAATACCAGATCGTTGACATTTCATGCATAGAAATTTAACATTTTTATCCTTTTTGTGAAGGAAGAGAAACACGACTTATTGTTGAGTAAAATATTAAGCTAAACAGAAACGTAAAATTCAAAGCGATTATATGAAAGACTTTGATGTTAATAAAAGACGAGAGTTTAAAATGTAAAATGAAAAGATGTAGGGATATTGAAAAAATTACAGGAAATTCAATATTTGAAAACATGTGAAAGATGAAAAAAATGATTTAAAGCTAAAAAAATAATATCCCATGAAATTACAAAAAAGGTGAATTTAATGTATTGAATAAATGGCATATTGAAGACATAGGATGTAAGGTGTCGTGTCAGAAATCAGCAAGTGCGGTTGTTACATCAGTTATATATTATCCGTCAATAAAACACGGAGAACAACGTTTAAATGTCCATATCTATGTTTCTTCATGTTTTCTGCACTTTTTATCTGTATGTTGAATTGTTGGTGTACACAACAGAAAATCAATTCAAAGTCAGTCCATATTCATACAAACCGGGCTTGACCCGAAGAATGCGCAGGCGCAATGACGAAAAACATGTCGTCAGATAAGCATATTATAACGGCATATTCTACGCATCGTTTTACATTCCGAATTAACTGTAATTGATACTTCACTTCTTCGTACAGAATTTCTACAAATAACTGTTGCTAAAAATCACAAGATGCACCTGTAATCATATGATTTAGATTGTCATTTGTAGAATTGTTTAATATAATCATTATAAAACAACTACGTTATCCAAAAGTAATTCCCAAAATAAATAACCTTTAGTGACCAAGTGTTGACCGTCAATATGTCCTAATGCTTTTGAAATGTACATTTAAACTTTGTATTGAGAGGCCTTAAGTAAAGTTATTCGACTACAAAATTTACAGTGAACGCGAAGAAAGGAGGCAAGTTTATTCATGTGTCAAAGTTAATTTCGTCGGTCTTACAATACATAACATAATTGCGCGTGATTCTCGGCAAAAAATTTACATGTATAATTAATTAGCCAGATGTAAACAGACGACCAAAATCAATTGACTATATGTTGTTAATTGAGATATTTAGAGAATCGGAAACGGCGCGGTAGTACATTTTAACAATATATCTATTGAATCACAGCAAGTCTGCAGTTTTTCAGATATCAAATATTGACATGAAACGCTTACTTCCTCTCCGTGTCCGTTTACCTTTCTATACCTGGGTGCTTTAAACGCCTAAGATTTAACGTCCCGCCTTAAAATAAAACGCATAGAGAGAGAGAGAGAGAGAGAGGGGGGGGGACGGACGGACGGACGGACGGACGGACCGACCGACCGGCCGACCGACCGCCAGCCAGCCAGCCAGCCAGACAGACAGCGTATGTGAACTTAAAACACAGAAAAAAATCATATTAAAAAAAGAAAATCTTGAAGAATTTGTTCTTAATTCTGGAACCAAATGAAATTGACAACATCAAAGTGTAAATGCAAAATAATGTTAACTCGTATTCATAAAGTTTTATTCAAGTAATCTGTGAATGTGCTTTATCGTTTATGCATTTGCTTTCCATTGCTTTCAGCTCCATACCAACCTACGATTTGGTCATATATAGCAAGTTTTTATCTGGTTTTAAGTCAAACAGACACGACCACACGTCATAAATCCAATAATTTATTGAGCTTTGTAAGTCTACACTGAAATATAACAAATTGCTTTAAAAGGTTATACGTTAAGTCGCACGGACTTTTGTATTCATTAATATGACATAGCATGCGCTGACGAACAATTGGTCTTGCTAAACGTAACGCAATCCATCAGTATCTATATTTTACACGAGGCCTTTCCAGGATTTCATTGGGGAATTTTCATGACTGGCTAGACTTTGGTATCAATCATTTACGGAGCGTTTCCTCATTACAATATTGTGCCCGTCCGTGTATGTCTTGCCGTTTACAGACTAGCGAACCATTTCGGTCAAATGCTTTTTCTCTCTGGAGAGGGTCAATTGGCCATGAAATACCTATTACCTCGAGAATTCCACGTTATACCATGAGCACAATTGACAATAAAAGAGTAGCACGTTATTGCCTCGGAAAAGACAGCGAACCATTAAAACACTTTATATGGAGGGATAACAATGTGATTACATATACAGTACGTATTTTACATTTACACGATATTCTCTTACTGCTCTTTGCTCGATACATGTTTACATGTGCAATAAATTAAGATATATACCAAATCTATCATAAAGAGTTCATCACACGTGGAATAAACTTCGTCCTTGTCATTAGATAGTGAAATACCATATTGATAAAGCCATAGTTCTGGTCCATTGGCGCGGTGGCTCATTTGTAGACGGGGTTTGAATCCCAACCACGTTAAAATTAAGACGTTAAAACTAGGTTATATTCTCGCTCCCTTCAAAGCGCTCAACATTTGTGTGTTAGAGAAGAAATGGTTGGCTAGGTGTCAGTATAATGTAACCGAGTGACGGATTATGCCAATGTGTCTGCAGCGTGATATTGCATTGAGACAACACTATAAAGTCGACATCAGTGCGCGCTGTCACAACCAGACATCGCCTCGGTCTAATTTAGACATGAATTGAAGGGAAGTTAAACCCAAATAAAAAAATAAAACAAACAATTAAACCATAGATGCTGTCCAGTTCATAATATCGTTGAATATCGGCATACTTTGCAATGAAACATTTTTGTTTAGAATATAAGCTTCACTTTGTGTATTTCTATTTGTTTACTGACTATTTATACCTTTTTATAAAACGATCAAGTGAAAAAAAACTACTACAACAGAACTCTAAAGTATACAAACAATCCTGATAAAACTGTTTAAATTGTTGTCTTGAATAAGTACACATGTACGATATCGGATGTTATTCAATACGCGATACATTGCGCGCGCGGGAGAATGCGGAAGTAGCAAATGTTTGTCATATAGAAACGGTAATCAAGAATAATGTTAGATGCATTAGTTTAAGAAGTGTGTCATTAGACCTACAAATCTCAATATTCGAGGAATGAAGTTTGCACAATACCCGTGTGAGCAAAACTCATCAAATGACGGTTTTAAAATTCCACGAGTAATTCATGCTTGACGACAATGAGCAGGACATAAAGCTTCTTAGTATCGATTTTATTTGTCACTGACATGACATAATAATCCTTCTAAGTGAATATAAAGGAATCGTTCAGTACTGTTAACAAAAGGCATTCTTTTGAAGCGGAATTGTGTAAGTGACACACACACACACACACACACACACACACACACACACACACACAAGCACACACACACACGCACGCTTTCTTAGTCAACCTGGTATTTTCCAGTGCCAGGCTGCTTGAAATGTCGACTGATGTTGCTGTGATAAGTCGTTTCAAGTTGATTCCATTCTGGGGGAAGAGTTGGTCTTGGTCTTTTCTGTCAGTTATTACCTGTTTCTTTGCAACCTCCAATTTACTAGCAAAAACATCTTCACAGTGGGTGTAACTCTCGATGTTTTGACTTCTGTTCAAATTTTATAAAATTCTCTATGTGCGGGCGTCCACTAAGCACGTTTTGGCGATAACTGGTACATGTACATGGCGATAACTGCTCGCCGACCAGTAGAGTTGACAGTCCTAAGTCCTGTTTTTGCGTCTGTGTAGGAAAGTGGTATGAACATACAACCAGATAGCTCATCATTTGGTAATTTTATTTTGAAAAATAGTGAGGAATGGCGATACATTACTCAATATTGAAGTTCAGTGCTTAATCACAAAAGATGAACTACTCCAATAAAACAGGGAGTTGATATTATAGTATATCTTTGCATGTAGTCGTACAGGGTGTTCTTAAGGTGTTTGCATTTTGGGTTTGCATAATGTACTGAATGGAATTGCTACAAGAAACGACTTTTCTGATTTCTTTCATACATATTAAATTGCAATTTATTTCTTTATATGTTGACTGTTTTACATGTTATTTTAATAAAAAATGTGTGATTTGTGGTATATTTTAAAACTATACAGTAATTTACACACCAACTTACTGTAGGGTAGAGTATAGTATTAAAATGCATACATCACACTACTATGTTTCTAACACAAAAATATTTTGCACTTTAAAAATTAATAAAAAAAAATCGCTCGCCGCCTCATACTTTTCACCTTAAAAATCCGAAGAACAAGAATTTGTTTGTGTGGCCTTAACTTAAAATTGTAATGGAGCACGTAGCTTTTTTTTATACTGCGCCACGATTAATGATGCGTTCATTTGTTTCTGGTCGACGTCTATTATGTAGGACCGGGTTGAGGAGAGACGTGGTAAAATTACTACCCTCTCAATAACTGCGCTAACTCTAAAGAAACAGTTATCTACATGTATAAAACCATGTTGAGTACAAAAGTTAGTATTATAGGTAAATCAAATTAAAAGGAATAATCGTATTAAACATGTGATATATGGA
This sequence comes from Pododesmus macrochisma, assembly GCA_032359645.1. NCBI lineage: Eukaryota > Metazoa > Mollusca > Bivalvia > Pectinida > Anomiidae > Pododesmus > Pododesmus macrochisma. Next base: position 5,725 of record JAUMGZ010201178.1, on the reverse strand, counting down.
TGTACAAACCAAACATGCACGGGAGACTCGCGGTCTCGCTGATTAATCAAACATGTACGTGAGTCTCGCGGTCTCGCCGATTAATGCAAGCGAGTTTTTAACAAGCATATATCCATAAACCAATTTTTTTCGTCAGAGATGGTATGATTTATTTTTGACCCAATTTCTTTTCCTTTGTGTTACCTTAGAAACATACCGAACTCCAGAAGAAACAGTAACATTTGATTGGCGGGAAGCTTTAAAAAGGTCAAGCAAACTTACTTTGGGGTGGTTAGGTATACGTTTTGTAGTCAAATAACCCTACTGTGTGCCTCTCAAAAAAGACAATCCAAAAGCATTATATAGGACATTGTGACGGTCATCACTGTGAACCGAAGGGTTTTTGAATTCGGGAATAAATTATGGAACCTATATTGGTTTTTTAAAACAGTGTTGAACAATCCTACAAATAACATTCAAAATCAAACATGAATTGCAATCAAATCGTGTGATTATATTTCTTCAAAAAGTGAATTTTAGCAGCAGTCATGACAAAAACTTTTATACCACGAGTTTACGAGAAAAACGCATAAATCAATGTGTGGAATAAGGCATTATAATATGCTTATCTGAAAAAACTTTGTATTTGAATTGCTTCCTTTCCGCTTCTTGCGGCTTTATGTTACAAGACTAGTATAATATAAAATGTAACACATCGTAACTTAGCTTACAATAATACACAACCCTTGTAAGAACCATCCTAAGGTCCAGATGATTATAAAAACTACAGATGATAAGAAGCCTTTATTGCAAAACTGGTAACTAGAGAACAAAGTTCACTGACAGCTAGGTGCACCGACGCGGTTACTCAGAGGTAGGCGCTGGTTCGATTTCCAGCCACGTCACACCTAAGACGTTAAAACTTCGCTCCCTGCTAAGTGCTAAGCATTACTGATAAGGAGGAGGACTGGTTGGCTCGGTGTTGGGATAATGTGATCGAGTGAAGTATCATTTCAAAGTGTTTGCGGCGTGATATTTCATGAGACAGCACTATCAAGTCACCATCAGTGTGCACTGTTCCAAGCAGACACGGTCTCGATATTACCTAGACACATGCATGAGTTAAAAAGATGTTAAATCCCAATGAAAACAAACAAACGATCACTGACAGGTTCAAAATGAAATCCTAAGGTCCAAAATAAATAAAGCACTTTGAGGTTAAAGTTCAGCAAAACATTTCTTCTTATATACCTCTCATTCTACAGAATGAATGACAACCAAACTTACTCAGAAAAATCTTATTTTGACAGTTTCAATTTGTTTCTTTAATAACCTTCCAAGAGAAACTCTGACGACTATCTGTTTTAAAGACATGTCTTGTTGATTAATTTCCCTTAGATAACGTTATGTTTCTAAATTAAACTCAATTCAATTCAAAATACTGTTAATATAACTTATCACTTAATTGAACGAGTTGGTTGATTTACAAACAAATGGATATATACATGTAGAATAAAAAATGTGGTCCTAATCAGACAAATTAAAACAATGGTAAGCCCAATATACCATAAAAATAATATGGCTTCAAAGGAAAAAGAAGCTTCTTAAACGAACGATACTGCAACCTTAACACGAGGCTGCGTATGAAATATCAAAGCTTAAAATTGTAATTTTAAAACAAAGAATTGTTCACCATGTTAAGCCCTGCACGTGTCCTAATAATATTCCCAGCTGCAGGATTTGATATTTTTTATTTGTGGCCCGTTTTGAGTTCACTATACATATACAACTTTTTTAGGATATCTAAGTTATATTGCAGGAGATATTTGGGTTTTCAAAATCCCCGATATTTGTACCCACGTTATTTTCAACGTATCTTCGTACCCAATGCTCTTCATTTCTATATCTGAACCACTTTTACCCAAGGGTGATACATGCCAAACTACCACGTACCAAGTATTATGTTTTTAGTATAAAATTGGTAGTTCACAAACATTGTTTGCTTGTTTAATTGGGGCTTAACGTTACTTCCAGACTATTTCTCCAATATTGTGACAAACGAGGAGACAGACCAAACAAAGCAATAAGGTTGGAAGAGAAACGGCGACAGGAACGAGAAAACAAAGCAAAATGAAAAGTTCATGCAATTGGCGATTCCGCCTTTTCTTCTATCAACTTAACATGGGGATCCTTATCGTACCAGGGGGCTAACAATCCCTGTACACGGGACCGCCAGCTTAGCATCCCTTCCAAAAGACGTGCTGATATTGCTGGCCTCAACACAAGATCCTGCCAGTATAGCTCTCCAGGTAATCGATACACTAAAACCTCCCTACCAAGATAAGGTGCCATGCATAGGGAAGTACACAAACAGTGTGATTGTTTTCTAAATACATGTACAACATACGATAGTCGTGGAACATAGTTTGTTTGACCACCAATCATAATTCAGCGAAATAAATAGTGAAGTTTAATTTTATTATAAAATGTGTAATAATAAAAACCTAAAATTAAGCCTTGGCGACATCGGTATTACTTTTGTTAAATCGAAATAGAATGAGACTAGCCATATTGATAAGATTCCAAACAAAGTTGTTATATCATCTTTAAGGGTGTTATAATACTTTTGCGCTGCGTAAACTAATTGACAAGAATTTTGGAATACAGTTTGTACATGTAGTCCGTTAAGTTGAATACTAATCTACAGACTATTTTCCTTTACTGAAAGATGTTTAAAAAATGTGAAGTGTGCGTTCGAAGGAATTGACGTAAATCATTAATAAGAAAGGACAGCCACAGACGCTTATCAGATTTACAGGGGTTACCGGTGTCAATGGTACGTCATTCACCATTACATAACTCGTGGTTAAGTTTAAAAGGCATATTACAAAAATGCAGGCGCCACGCTGTCAATAAAAAAGCATTGATCGCTCCATATGTCCGCGTCACTGTCGCCGCGCTTCTCCTTAATGTTTTGCGTGCTAAAAATCTAGGAAATTAATTACGCTATGTCACTTCCATTCTGAAACCCCGTCGATTTCATTCGTTGGTAAATTAAGATAAATGTTTAGAGCTTTCCCTCAAAATGTTCAAAAAAGGTATTGTCAATTTAAGCAGTGCTGCAGGGATGTTGACTTTGATGTTTCCCTTAAGATCGTCAAACTAGTTTCTTTTGTTCTTTTATCGCTGCAATTCACTTGAGCAAAAGGAATTTGAAACTATTCTTCAAGAAAAGATTTGTGTCTGGGGTGTTTGCTGTTAATTAAGCATTAAACTAGTTTAATACTTAAATTTTCATTTATGTTTTTCCACAACAAGTTTATTTTACAGTAATTTAAATTGAAATTGAAATTCGCAGCCGTAAGTGTCTTGATCAGAACAACCACCGGAAATAACTAGCGTAGACATGTTTCCATATCAACAAAAGAGTACTTGGAGAAAATAACCAAAAACAGATAACAGTTTGTTATATGTAATATGAATCATAAAAACTGTCTTAAACATGTTAATTAACAACTTTGCAATTAAAAAGCAATAGATAAAAGTTAAAAAGAAACGCGAGCGTGTTCGCGGAGAAATTACAAGTACTACGCCAGAGTTATGCTAAAATACACGTCAAAATATCTCTATAGTTTATATAGAGAGATTACATTGTAAATGTAAATATAACACCGCCAAGTAAAGTTGGTATCTAACCGTGATGTCAATTGGGAGTTAATATCATACAGAACCAGGGGAATCTGCAGACAAATGTTCCGTACATCGTACATGAACAGCAGAGTTTTATTTATGTTCTTTTCATTTAATTATTGTTGAATGTTTATAGTTTCATTTGACAAAGCAATGATGGATAAAGTGTTAGATATCACTCTAAACAAGAACAATTAATTATTGTTTAAATCAATCAGAAATCATCCCATATTGATCGGTTATTATGGTACATTCAGATTATATCGTCGTGTGAAACCTATGCTTTTGAGTGTGCTGTAAAAATAGTATTGCAGACATTATCAATATCGTGAGGAAAAAAAACCTTATATATGCAGTACGTAATATAGATAATTTTATTTGTTTCCAGAGCGTTTAATATGTTTGCAATAACCCCAAATGATGTCTACTGTGACACTGTGCTCTTTCACTGGAGTATCTCACAGAAAAAACGTTGATATGGCTGGAGTAGATCACCGGATCAACCAAACGTTTGCCATCATTGCAACTTCTAAGCAAGAAAGAAAAACAGCTGTTAAATTTAACATCCGGAATGGATAATGCATCTCGGCTGACACGCAGCTGTTAAAACAATCAACACATCCTCGTGCTTAATGTTGATGAAGATTCTTTTCAGTTTAACATGTACTTATGACTTTATCACGTTCATTTTTCAAAAACTGAATTTTTTTCTCGCGAAATGTACAAAACTGACCCAATCAAGCATAAGAATCCATTTTCATCACGTATCCAATTGCATAACTTTGAAATGAAACTTCCAGACATCAGATAAACAATAGAGCCAACTTATATCTCTTTACCACATCGGATGACACGCTTTTTTCTTTTACATAGTTAACGTTAAAACGACATTATTTTTGGCAGTCTATCCCATAAAAGTTATTGTGGAAAAGGAGTCTAAGGGTTTTTTTTTACTTTCGTTTTTGGCTTTCAAACCAAGGCTATGACACAACTGGGAACCCGTTTAGGTTTTTGTAAGACCGTTAGACCGGAAACAGTTTTCGACGTGCGAAGAACGGTGCAAATCTGCACAAACAATAATCAACATTTGAATACTACACAGGGCACGGAGTAAGTTGTGAAGATTTAAACAAAAAGATGCATTAACCATTAATGTTAATGTACTTAAAATCAATTATATAGTTTCCTAAACGTGCGTGTAAACAACCTGTTGCCGACTGTTCCTCAATTTTAATAACAACTCATTGTATGTCCTTTCAGCTTTTTACCCTCTCTGGAGGATTGGAGCACCAATAAATAATTCCAATAACAAATGACTCATTCTCATCATTAAACGATTAGACGCTACAGTAAAAAATCCATGAGCAACTGTGTAAAGTGAAATTTACCATGATAAACTCAGACTGCTGAACATTAAAGAATATATATACAACTATATCCTATTATATCTACAACCATCATTTTTTCAACCATGGCATCGTCCAAAGAATCCATAGGGTCTGTAAGATTAAGGACATTAACAGAGAGAGGTCAACAACAGTACCATCTAACCAACTGTGTGTGGTTAAATCAAACACTGAAATGTTATTGTCAAGGGTTAGTGAAATTGATGAAACCAATAAAGATGGACTTCTCGAGATAAGATATGAACTCAAAAAATGTTTACAAATATATAAGAGCACATCTGAAGAATTCGCAAACTTTCTCATTAGTACTCGTACCAAGGAGAGCTATAAAGAACTTGAAACACATCAGGGTATTCTAGGGTCATTTGAACGGAGAGTAAGAGCTAGTATTGATGATATTGACACTAAAGTTCATCGACTTTGTAAGGGAACCACACCAATATATACAGAACATGCAACAGATAGTGCCTCAATACACCGTAAACACGAAACAAGAATATTTCACGCCTGTAAGGTTTGCCACAGCATCAATTCGGTCTGAGAAAACACTTTCTAGGTAACGCTCGCTTCTTATAAAAACAGAAAGCCAACATAAAAGCTACGAGAGTAAGATTAAAAAATGCCGAAAAAGAAGCCAAAATAGTAACACG
>JAUMGZ010201167.1:0-12541 GCA_032359645.1 Pododesmus macrochisma | reverse complement strand
CCCAGTAGTTTCAGAGGAGATGTCGTTTAAAGCAAAAGTTAACGACGGACGGACGGACGACGGACGGGATTTGTATGGGAAAAGTCCACCTTGGACCTTTGGTCCAGATGGACTAAAAACATAGTAAATATTGAAGCCACATAAAATTGATGACTTGGCTTTCACACCACTTCTTGTAAAATAAGATGAGGCAGGAGGCCTTTTGTATGAGATATTAAATATTTGACTTGGGATAAACTTTGAAAATACTAACTTTTTTAAAGAAACTTTGACTTAGTTGTATATTTCCAGTTTGTTTTCCAATTCAAAATAATAATTGTAAGGAATTTATACCAAAAAGATATTTAAATACATGTATAAATATCCCAACTGAAAAGAAAAAATTATCAATAACAAGAGGCCCATTGTGCTTTAATGTCCATCTGGTTTAAATGGGCCTATATGTAAATATTTGTCATTTGAAAACTTTTGACCCTAAGGTCATGCCTTGAACAAAATTGGTTCTCCATGCCAGAAAGTTACTTTAAACCGAAGCATTAAGCTCTAGGTCTTCTAGTTTACAAGAAGATTTTTGAAATGTTATCAAATTTTCCCCAATTGGGCCCTAAAATGACCCTCCCTGGCTACTGAGCTGCGTCGTTTGAACAAATCTGAACCCCCATCCCCAAAGGATGATATCTACCATGTTTCGTTGAAATTGGTCCAGTAGTGTTGGACAAGAAGTCAAAAATGCGAAAAAGTATCATATTTGCGATATATATAGTATTGAACTTTGACCTAAAAAAGCGAAACTTTTTCTTACCCCAGGGTCACACCTTGAAAAAACTTGGTTCTCTTTTCCCTAAAGTTACTATAAACCAAAGCATTAGGCTCTAAGCCATCTAGTTTATTAGGAGAAGATTTTTGATATTTTGTCAAATTTTACCAATTATGGCCCCTAAATTGGCGCCCCCTGGGGACTGAGCCACATCATTTGAACAAATCTGAACTCTCTTCTTCTAGGGATGACTTATCCCAAGTTTGGATGAAATTGGTCTAGTTGTTTTGGACAAGAAGTCGAAAATATGAAAAGTTAACATGTTTGCTATATCGTGTTGAACTTTGACCCCAAAACATGTAACCTATTTTTGATCCCAGGGTCACATTTGAACAAACTTGGATCTCCATGCCCTAAAGTAACTACATACCAAAGCATTAGGCTCTAGGCCAACTTATTTATTAGAAGATGTTTGAAATGTTGTCATATTTTCCCTTTTTTAGACCCAATAGTGGCGCCCCCTGGGGACCCAGCCTCTTGATTTGAACAAATCTGAACTCCTTTTTCAAAAGGATGACATCTGCAAAGTTTGGATGAAATTGGTCCAGCAATTTTGGACAAGAAGTAAAAAATGTGAAAAGTTTACATATTTGCTAAAGTGTTGAACTTTGACCCCAAAACGCATAACCTATTTTTGACCCCAGGGTCACGCCTTGAACAAACTTGGTTCTCCATGCCCTAAAATTGCTACATACCACAACATTAAGCTCTAGGCCTTCTAGTTTATTAGACTAAGTAGATTTTTGAAGTTTTGTCAAAATTTCCCCCTTTTAGCCCCCTATTGGTGCCCCCTGGTTTCCCAGCCCCTTCATTTGAACAAATCTGAATCCCCTTCCCATGGGATACTTCCTACCAAGTTTGGTAGAAATTGGTTCAGTGGTTTAGGAGAAGAAGTCGAAAAAGTGAAAAGTTTATGACAGACGTCATACGATGGACGACATACGACGGACGGGATTAGTATGGGAAAAGTCCACCTTGGACCTTCAGTCAAGATGGACTAAAAATGACTGATAAGGGGTATTTGGGGCTTTAAAAATAGATGAGTAATAGTCAAGTATTTGTCAATGTATTTGATTAGAACTCTTTTCACATTCCTGTGTGATTTCTTCATACCTGGTAAGAGAGTTGACTTTCATCATGTTTTTGCCAATTTGTTTTTGGTTCGCGGCTATTTTTTGTCTCATTCAAATCTTGTACTGTTTTAGGTAAGTGCTCTTTGACACATGTCAATAGGTCGTTCAATCCACCTTTATTATTCTGTTTTATATTTACTGTTTTTGTCCTGGCTGATTGTCGCTTCAGAAGCAAGGCAACCTAAATATAATTATACAATGCATTGGTTACTAATTGTTCAGACATTTGTAAACTTAATTCATAGGAAATTAATAAATACAGTGCAACCTGCTCTAGTGACCACCTCTAGAAAGCGACCATCTGTACAAAAAAGACCACTAAAACCAGGTCAATTTAGGTTTAGCTACACTTATTTTTACCTGTATGTAATGACCACCTCCCTATAATGACTTTTTCTGGTCTCTTGGGTGGTCTTTATAGACAGGTTTGACTGTATATAATTTATTACTTTTTAGATGAACAACTGGGATTATTTAATGTGCCGGTAACTTTTTAATTAATAAAAATTTGATTTAATAAAAGTGTCAAAAAAACGTCTTCAACTATTTGTTTAACTTTAGTTTAATTCATAAAGACCTAAAAGTAACCACACAAGATCAAAAAGTCTATCATCACCATTACAAACAGGAGATGATTTTCACCACTATTACTAACAAGGGAGATAATTTCGTCAACATTTTTAGTAGGGGATATAATTGCATCAACATTACATCAAAGGGGTAATTTTCAGCATAAATAAAATCAGGAGAGATAATTTTATATCTGATCCTACAGATGAGATAATTTTATTACTTTTAATATTTCATTACTATTCCAAGGGGTAAAAACAGGGGAGATAATTTCATCACCATAATTAACAAGATAATATCATGGCACTTGCAGGGGTTATATTTATAATCATTATCATTTATTATAGGAGAGACATCTCACCTCTCACAATATATTTACAGAAATCACATTATCAACCTTTTTAACAGCTGAGGGTAAATAATTTCATCACTAATATCAACAGGGGAGATAATTTCATCCCTTATGATAACAAGGAAGATACTTTCATTATCTTTTCTACCAGGTGAGACAATTTTATCATAACCATCACAACACAGTCGTCTCCAAAAACTCCATTAATACATCACACCTAGGCTGTATCTTAAGCACTATTTTAAAAATGGCCGCGCACACAAAAATCAGTATTGTTTCAATAAAGTAGCTTTTAATATGATGTCTATGCAGAAATGTAAGGTGTGTTGGGTTTGAATTATTGTCTGGTGAGTAAGCTATCGTAAATGTTGCACTCTTTTCTATATACATATGTAGTGAGAGGGGAATTTGTAAGGCGGACATATGATACTTTCCCTAATACATCCAAGGTATGATGTAAGTATGCAATCAACTGAGATTTGCATACCATCGCTGATACTAACAAGGTAGATAGTTTCATTGCCATTTAAAATCACAACACAAACAGGGGAAAAAGTATCATCACAATTAGCAACAGGGAGGTAATTCATCATCATCATCAACAACAGGGGAGAATATTTCATCATTATCAACAACAGGTGAGATAATTTCATCATTATCAACAACAGGTGAGATAATTTCATTATTATCAACATCAAGGGAGATAATTTCATTATTATCAACAACAGGGGAGATAATTTCATTATTATCAACATCAGGTGAGATAATTTCATTATTATCAACAACAGGTGAGATAATTTCATTATTATCAACATCAAGGGAGATAATATCATCATTATCAACAACAGGTGAGATAATTTCATTATTATCAACAACAGGTGAGATAATTTCATTATTATCAATAACAGGGGAGATAATATCATCATTATCAACAACAGGGGAGATAATCATGTTGTTAAGGACAAACCTCACTACTCTGCCAGTCCTCACCATTACCCACAGGTACAGCCACTATAGGTAAGCCCATGTTAACAATGCCAAACTGTATCTCCATCATACAAGCTGAAGACTTCACGTACTGTACAACAAAAGTTATATTTCAGTGTACATAACAAAATTGATCTTTACTGAAGATGAAGACTTCACATACTGAACAACAAAAGTTATATTTCACTGTACATAACAAAATCTATCTTAAAATTGAAGACTTCGTATACTGAACAACAAAAGTAAAATTTCATTATGCATTTCAAAATTTAACTTAAAGTTATTAAATATGTAGACTTCACAAAAGAAAGAATAAAATGTACATGACAGTTTGGCTACATTATTTATCTACAAAAATTAAAAGTTTCATAATTTTCTTTTGTTTCCATATATTTTTTCCTCAAGATTATTCACACACTTTTTTACAGAATTAATTTTCATATTAATAAGACTTTCATTTAAAAATAAAATGCAAGTTTTACATATATGTACATGTCCTAATTTCCTACAAAACTCCTAGAGATTAAGTTGAATATTGTAATGTTGCAATACTTACTTCATTCGAGACACAAATTACCATCAACCTACAGTTCTGTAGTCCAACAGCTATATCATGGTACAAACCACCCTGTAAATCATAGAATAAAATGACATGAGTTGAAGGCACTTTAAATCCCAATGAAACAAATATATAGCCAAAACATAACAAATTTAAGAAGTTTTATGCGACTGTCACCGTGTCATTGTATCAGTAGTATGTGTATCCTTTGGTCCATATTAGCATGTTGGGGACTCATCAAGTTATCTCATAAAATTTGTTAAATAGTTTACTCCTCATCACCCTATCTTTACCGCTCTGCTTTCATGATAATGTTGCTTTTTCTATTCCTCTCCTGTAAATGGTTTTTCTCCTTTGCTCTTTCTTCACCATAACTGTGACTTATTCTTATGGTGGCAACTGCTTCCTTTTTAAACAGTGGAAAGAAAGGGTTACCATATAACGAAATGACACGGAAGCATCGCGGCAAGTGACACATGTGTAGCAGGAAATGCTTACCATATCGCGAGCACCTGGTTTCGCTTTTATTTTTTTCAATAGTAGTTCGTGATGTTTCCATTTTTAGTTAATAAATGTAAATTCTGTTAATTTTTCTGTGTGGGTCCACGTTTTCTTATTGTAAGCCACTGCCCATGGACTTTCGGCTTTAGAATATCGTCTTGGTTTTTCGATTTACTACTTTTTTAAATAACATCAATGGTCTACCTGGCCCATCTGTTCAGTGTCTAGCCAGCAGCTCAGCCCATTTTTTTGTAGGAAATCTTTCAGGTCCCTTGGGTCCACATTGCCAAGACTTGTCGCTGTGCCTTTAGTGCCCTTCTTAACGGCATTGTGTGAATTTGCCCAGCAGTAACTGATAAAAATGTCTGGATGTTGTGACCTTGACTAAAATAAAGGGTGGAATATTATACAGACTTCTTGGTGCAAATTAAATGGTCACATACTATGAAGTTGTACGAGTGCTGCGAACTTGACTAAAATGAAAGGTCAAATACTAGGAAGATGTTCGAAATCTGTGACCTTGACTACAATGATAGGTCAAATTGAAATAATATAAAGATGTAAAAGGGCTGTGACCTTTACTAAAATGAAAGGTCAAATACTATGAAGATGTTCGAAATCTGTGACCTTGACTACATTGAAAGGTCAAATGCTATAACGATGTTTGAGATATACAAATTAGATAATTAGCTTCCAGTTAAGGTGGAAAAGCACATGACTACGGTAACAGGGTACTAAGAGAGACCTGATTGCTGATCTGTACTGCTACTACTAAACTGATATGATAACACAATGGTTACGTTTTTACACACCAAACATACCAATAAAATCTTGGCTTTTGTTACAAGATCATCCAACTATGGCATGCTCAAAGTCTCAACAAAAGCATTATAAGTTAGTTTTGGCCAGTACACCCTATCATTCAATTCTTTCTCATTCAGAATTTCCAGTCAAGACATTCTTTATGTAATTTATGTGCTTGTTCCACAGATAAACAAAGTATACAATCCATCGTAATGAATAGTTAATTTATATTGGTAATACTTACACTATCAATATCCTTGACAGCCTTGGTAACCATCTGCTGTAGATCTTTTATCTTTGTGTTATACCTGGATGGCTGCCTTATCATTGCCATGATCTGAAAATTCAGGTTTTAATGTTCACCAGAATATTACAAATAAAGGAATAATTTATTAGCTACTGATATAGAACTTCATTGCTAAGGTAGATATTGTGAACGCATGGCATTATTTGCATTGTATGAATTTATAGTTTGAAAATATAGTTAAAAAATAATGTTGTGGAAAACATTATTTCAACTCCTAGTATTAATTTACACAAGTATATATTTAAAGCTCTATATATAAAGCTCTCAAAAAGATAACACTAAGTCTTGTGCTTTAACTTCTAGCTGGCTTGATAACATTTGAACTTCTTTATTTAACAAACAAAGCTTCACTTTTCTTTGTACGACCAGTTTTTAAAGGGCATCTTGCTATAATTAGATTATTGGTAGTTTTATTAGTATATATAGTAAAAAGGTTCTTTAAAATTAACGTCAATTTTCCTCCATTTTGGTCCCTAAGTTGTGCTCCTTGAGGTTGAGCCCTATCAATTGAACAAACCTGAGTACCTGTCCCTCAGGGTTGCTTCCTACCAATATTGGTTGAAGTTGATCCAGTGGGGTTGGAGAAGAATTTGGCAATGTGAAAATTTAACAATGGAAGGGGACAGACAGCGAACAGGATTTGTAGTATAGAAGTCCACTATAATCTATTGACATGGTGGTGAAGCCAAGTCAATGTTCTGTCTGAAGTAACTTTTTGTAAAGCATTTATATGGTTAATTATTGCTATTTTACTTTTCTGTACACTAACACAAGGTTATACAAACATACTATTAAATGATACATCTATATTAACTCTTTCTGAGTTGGCTTTTTACATGGTTATACAAAGCACATTGAGAGTTGTCTTTCTTTGTTGTCTACTTTACAAGATACATTAAACACATGATAGTTACTTCCCTTTGTTTCTACTTAGCATCATGATAATGATACATAAGAGTTATCTTTCCTTGTTGTTAACTTACAGGGTTTCCTATATGCATTCCCAGTGGTGTCTTCTGCCATTCTAGACTGTCTCTGATGACAGCTATAAACGTAGGCTTCTCAAGACTGGACTTAGCATACAGCAATAACTCATTACAGTGAATGTCCTTCTCAAAGTCATCTGACAAACAGGCAACCATAACCTACAAGTATTCATGTATTAGTATACATATAGCATGACGTAGCTTATATTTTGTTTTCTTGAAAAATCAATAACTAGAAACACATATATTATAATTCTTTATAATTTATTTCACAATGAATGCAGGGGTGTACAAATATTTTTTCAGGGCACTTGTCCAAGGACTAAGCTAACTTGCAAATTCACTTGTCCGAATGATTTTTTCACTTGCCCAACGAAGTGATTACAATATTAAATACAATATTGTCAATAACAATGTTAAGACAGACATTCACTTTAATTGCAAATTCCAACACATCATACTAATTATTGCATTTGAATGACTAGAAAAAAAACTTGGCACTGTCTGACTGTTTTGACTAGAATAAACACTTTCAAATTACTGAAACAAAAACTCTTAACTAGAACTTGCACTACTACTAGAATCAATTAGCTATTCTGCGACATTGTCACAATATAGCCAGTCCCATGTTTTTCCCATGCAGGTTAAATTTACGAACTCGTTTTTCTTTATCATATTTACTATCTTTAGTTGAAGAAATGTCCAATCTTGTTTTATGGTTGCCTGACAATCATCATTGACCTCCGAGTCTGAGATCGACTATTTTGACTTTCTTTCACCCAACCTTTTGACGAACTTCTCCGGATCCATGTCGCAATTACAGTACTTTCGTTTTCTGATAAGTCAAGGTCTTTTAAGCGCTTTAATTACATGTATCTAAGCGTCAATGTGACCCAAAAGTAGCTGCAACTCGACGATCGGACTCACAGCTTGGGAAAGTTATTTTGATAATGTTTATGGCATTTAATTTGTGAATCACTTACTGGGAATTTTAGAAGGAAAAAAAACCAACAGAATCAGAAATCTGATTTCTTGTAACGATATTATACTTGTCCGTCGGACATGCTTAGTTCAGAAATCAACTTCCCGGATCTGAAAAACACAGGGCGAAGGGATTTGTACACCCCTGAACAAGTCATCTCATTGGAATGGAATGAATGAAATATTTTACTTGCCTGTGGCATACAATACACCTGTGTAATAGTACTACTACTATTTATACCTTGAAAGCTAGTAACTCCTATCAACACACTATCAATACTAACAAAGCGTGTACTCAAGCATTTGTGAAAACACTCCCATATACAAATTTTAAATGTACTTGTAAGTTGTTTATAGCATTCTTATGTGAGAAAATTCTGATGTGAGAAAGATAAAGTTTGAACAGGTTTAAAGACCAATCACTGATACACGATTCAATAGAATTAAACCCAGATATAATCTCTTTTAGTCTAAAGCTGCTCTTACTCCATATACATTAAATATTGTACAGTAATTTGTTATGCACTGTGGATTTACTCATAGCATATATACCTTTGTGTGTATAAATTATTAACTCATAATATTTTGAACTTGAAAATCCAGCCAACCCTGCAAGAAAGTTCAAGCCATATCTTCAGATGATCAAGAATGAAAATATATTTGCAAGTCTCATTATATGAATGTCCACATAGATATTTTTTTTCAAAATAAATATTTATTAATTATAAAGCCAAGTGGCTGTCATTTAACATTATATAGTATAATTAGTTGTAGAGACATATATACATGTAGATTGAATATCATCTTAAGTTGATCATGAGTAATAAGTAAATCATGAAATACATTGATACATATTTGCAGAATAAAACTACTTTATTATATGTACGTACATGTACACTGAATAATATAATTTCAATGAAGATTTAACTTCAAAAGTTAAAATCAGGATGTTGTGTGTGTCCATGATTGTAACATAATTAACGCTTATACATGTAGTCTTAAGCTTCTAACACAATACCGTAATGTGCAAGATTTTGGCCAAAATAGAATTTTACTTTATAATATAACATATATATAGTAAAATAAAAATGTCTGTACAAGAAACTTAAATATTTCAAATGATGATTTTAATAGTTAAAAATCTCTATCATAAAGATACATGTACATGTATTTATGTACCCGCGGTATATATATGAAATAGGCATCATTGTACAGGTATATTGTACTAGTTCATAACATACAAATAATTTATCCATTTTTTCATTTATTATTCGTTTTGCAGTCATAATTATATGCAACAACAATATATAGCAGAGTGAGAGTTGATACATGTATGCTTTCTTCCAAATGGAAAAACAATCCCAAGCATTAATTATATATATAAGTTGTATAAAAACACAATTTCTCAAACTTGTTAATACACATCACATTTGCATTTCATGTGAATTCAATAACTAACTATATTAATATATTACAAACTCACATAATAAAAAGATTATAAGCTTAAGCCCAAAACAACCTTTACAGAAGTTACCAACTTCCATATGCATACTGCTAGGTTTATTTGCAGACAGAACATACCAATTAAATATACATCATGTATGTACACGTACATGTACGTACATTATGTACATGCATATGTATGCATATCCAATGTAGTTGTACATTGTACATGTACAGTGTATAAACATGATTTATGTGATAATGGCTTTATAATTAGCTGTCAACACACATGCACATAGCACATACCTTAATTGTACATACAGACGTCATATACAGCTAAAACAATACAATTAATACCAAAAAACCCATAAAAATGACAATTTATACAATTAACAAAACTGATTATTTCAAGTCATTAAAGTTCACATTGTACACAAATCAAAAACAATCAATGTTGCATTATAAAGACTGAATCTGGATAAGGCCATGGTCATGATTTTTGACAACAGATTATAGCTGTACTGTGCTAGCTAGCTAATCGAGTCTAGTGTTTTTACACTTTCAATCTTAGATCTCAATGCAATATACCCAAAAGTAGTCCTGTACTAGATGAATACCATTGTTCCACATTCTAGTCTACCCTTTTTATGCCCAAAGTCCCAGTTGATTGAACTGGGGGTGTTGTTTGCAAGCTTTATCACATGTATTTAATTTAATAATTTAATTTAATTTAATATACAAATTGACTGGGAATTTTATGTGTATAATTGCTAGGACGCAGAAAGAATAGGCTGGCTGCTAAGACTTTGCCGTCTCTTTATCTGCATTGATGTAGGGTCTTATCAAAAGTAGCCATATTGCTTTCAGCAGGTGCCACAATTAAATCTGGTGGAACATTCAGGAGATTTTAGTACACAGTGATTTTTCTTCATATTTTCAAAAGTGTCTGTGCCTTTTCAATTGGGAAAATTAGAATATAAAGAAAATCAAGCAAAAACACAATTATTTACTTTTTTTCAATTATATTTCAGTTTAAACTGTTTATATTTGACTGTCTTGATGTATCTTATAAGCTTACAAAATTCCAAATTCTGCCGACTGTTTGACAACAACTGTACATGTCAATGTGTACATGTTAAAAAAAATGTCTATACAGTATTGTTAATTATGTTAACACACCATCATACTATAGCATTAGAAATACGTTTATACCTACTACCCTCCTAAAGGTGTGATCATGAGTGATGAATTTTTCTCATGTTAATGCCAGCGACAGACCTGTCAACACCTGACCGATGCCGACTGACGGTCAAACTTCTTATGTAGTATTACAGCATGCTGTATTGTCTTGGTGCTGTAAATGTAATACTGTAACATTTTGTTGATGTCCTTCATGTTTATCAATATTATACATGTTGTATGTAATGCCTGAAAGGGCCCTGTTTTGGTAATAAACATATCTTATCTTATCTGTACTGTAGTCAAAATACGTTAAATGGACATATAAACAAAAGGATGATATGTTCTTAATCTAACAAAATGGTCAAAGAGAAAAACTTGCACTAAGACCAACATGAATTTACACGAAACAGGTGTGTCTGGAACGTGTGTTGGTAACAGCGGTAAAAATGTAGGTCAACGCTGAATAGACCAACTTTCACTTGTTTATTAAAACTCTTTTTTTATGTAGATACATCAATTAGAAACTTACCCGTAAATTAATCCAAGAGCGTGCATTAAACAAACAACTATCCATCCTATAATTACTAAAATAGATACAACAATAGCAACTATATGCCCTACACTCATGTTAGCATCCTGTCTCTCAGAGAAATCGGCCGTGACTGCGAAGTGTGATGACGTCAAATTTCTTGCGTAGTCATTGGAGTAGTTATTACTTAGTAATGCAATCAAAATCGATTCTCCTGTTTTGACCAATATTAAATCGTGTGCTTCCATTTTTGTAATTCCAACAAATATTTTTAATGTAAGAATATTGTAAAATTTTCCAAAGTGAGCATTTTTTATCGAAATACTAAGATATGTTAAAGTCATCAAGGTAGTCGGCAATGACTGGTCCCGGATTTTAGTAATATTGTGTTGTACCAAGAAAACACACGGTCACCATGGGTAGTGTTGTTGTGTGACAAACTAACAATGTCCACTCACTTTATTTATATACTAAACCGTCATGAATAACAAAGTACGTTACCTGTAAGACTGCTTATCATTGGTTCAAAGATTACTCTTACATTTAATTGGAAGATCTTGATTGAAGCAGATTTATCTTAAGGCTTTATTTACATCTGTGATCAATATAATTGCTATAGTCATTTAAAAAGACATTATTCTGCATTCTTGTATTACTACTGTCAGAGGCGTACAGATAATATCTGTCTGTACGTCTTTACTACTGTGTAAGTAAGAACACTTTTCACAAAGGAATTGTATTATTTAAAAGAATAAAAGTGCGAACTTTAATGACGTATATTTCTTTCTCTGTGTTTATTTCAATATAAATAAAAAAAACCCGACGATGTTTTTTTTCTCAACATTTTAGAAGCTACAATTTTTTATTCATTACATTCATTCATTCATTCATTCATCCATCCATTTTATTTATTTTTTATTCATTCATTCTTTGTTTTCTTGTTTAATTACTAGTTTGTTAAAAAAAAATTATAATTGTGGGATGTAATTATATATTAACGTTTGCATTTTGTAAGTTTTAGTCTATTTCAGTCTAAATTATACAAATGTGTAATTGAAATGGCAAGGTTATACTTTATGTTTTTATTATTTTACAAAGGTATAGCTTTACCCAAAAAAACACAAAGTTGTCTATTTTGTTTTGTTTTATTTTGGGGATAACATGTATACAATGTTGACATAAACAGTATTGATCTTGACAAATAAGTCATATACAATTTATATGTACACCTATCAACGCACCGACTCATTCATGATTCATTACGATAGAGCAAGTATTAGCTTTTCCAAAAAGCTGGTAGTCTTTAGCCGATGTGATTATAGAGAAGACACTTGGTTTTTTCTTCTTCTCCAATGTTAAAATTTTATGGTTTGTGATATCGTTTTAATGT
>JAUMGZ010201156.1:0-12541 GCA_032359645.1 Pododesmus macrochisma | reverse complement strand
GTCTCTCAACTGGACAAGTTCAGAAACATGCTTGCTATGTCTGTTATCACTACTATCTCGTAAGTCCTTTTCCTGAAAAAGTAAATAAAATTGATTGAATAAAAACTATCCAAATAAAAAAAGCTTCTAATTCACCTATAGAGTTAGTATTGAATTCAGGATTCATTTAATATTTACAATATTTCATTCTATTGAATAACTTTTTTCTTTTTCTAACAATATTACATGATATAAGATGTGTTTTAGGAGTTAATATTGAAGAATATATAAACCACTGCTCATGCAGCTATCATATAAATGCTATATTGCCATACATATTGGAATGAATATTATAAATCTTTAAATGTAATTTCCATCGTGTGTCTTAACCATGCAAGAGTAGAATAGCAAATTGGAACTTGATTGATTTTGATCCCTTGAAAAAGGGCATAAATCTTTAAATTGTTAATTAATTATTTAAACACACAAAGTTTGTTCAGTATAACATAAGTAACTATTATCTATCTTCACTTCAAACTTAATCCCAAAAGGATATTGTTAATACACTAGTATTCAATTTTTTTCCAAACATTCTTCTTTCTTTTCCAACTTTGACTTAGTCTATGAATACCACTTTCTACATACTATTACAACATCATGTTTATCACACTGTTGTTGCCTGATGAGATAACAAGTTACTAGCATTTAACTTTATACATTTTCAGGTACATAATTGTACCATACATTGCTAATTTTTCTGTTTAATAGTTCAGAACTTTGAGTGTCACTGTAAGAAACTAAATCTTGTAACTTTTAAGGTCAGAAATTAATTAAGTAAAACCATTTTTCAGTACGGTATTACGGTATTTACAAAATGCATGAAACAAGTACATGACATTGTAATATATTATGTATAGCACTCTTTTTTGTTGTTTGAAAGTGAAATTCATATTAGTCTTAATTAGATTTGATAAATTTTCTCAGTGTTCACTTTGGTGTCCTAAACTGTTATCTTCATTCTTTATATAGCTTTCTGATATGTTGTTCAATTTTTATCAACACTTCTCAATATAGCTTCTGATACTCTGTGTTTATTATTTATCTACTTCTTTGTATAGCTTCTGATATAAAGACACATTTCTTTTTTAATCTATTAAAGTACAATAAGCATGCATTCAATTCAATTCAAATCATAAAACCAATTAAAGTTAGTTTGTAAAGCAAACAACAAACTTGGATATAATTGAACTAAATAAATGTAATAGCTTTGAATTCTAAAACGTACCGGTATTACAAAATTATGCAAATACCGTAAGTTTAAAAGAATCGTTTTTGGATGATTGACATGAATTTTAATCCCATAAATGAATATAAAATAAACATCCATGAGCATTTGTCTGTTGCACTGCAATGATCCTAGAGATTTACAAGAATTGTAATTTGACTCTGACGATTCAATGCTCAATTATAATTTTTAGATCATTTTTTTTTCAATGCAAATTCAAGAAACCTACCCATCAGCAAATAACACTCATATTGGGCCGAGTTTCCTAATCTTAAACCTAACATATCTTAAGGAGCGTATGATCAGAAAGATCGAATGTGTCATAATTCTGTCAATTTTATGCAACATTGGAATTTGGACTGTGGTTGCCTCCAAATCTATAGCTATATGAAATGTGTATGAATCGTATATATATATAAGGAACGAATGAAGTTCTAAATTTCAGTTTTCAAATTCTACATAGACAATTTCAGGTTTAAGAATGTTTCCTGAAAAAGTTGGACAGAATAGCATTGTATAGATTGTACTTGCCTACATCTATTCTCTTTGTGGATTACAGATAACAGAGACATACATACAGATCAATAAATACACTAGACTAATGTTTATATGAGTAACAACAAGAGAATTAACAATAACAACACATTAACATTGTAACTATCTATGCCTTACACTCTCCTCCTCAAAAATTTCATTTTTCTCTTCATTTTCTGGCTGTAATATTATCAAAGTAACATTCTTTTATATTTTCAAAAAATTGACATTTACAATAAGGTGACAATATCTTTTGAAACATACTTTTTTAAACCTTATGCTTCATTAATGCAGAAAGTCCTTAAATTCTTTATTCATTTCATTGTTCACTTTTATATAAGTATATTTTTTAAAGATAATTTCTTTCGATAATAAATGAAATAAAACAGTAATGAAACTATATTAAGACGTGTTATAGTCTTATAAGGAAAAATCAATCTTGAAATAGGAATTTCATCTTTTAATACTAAAATATAAATGATACATACTCTTACTAGCTGCATTTGATATTCCTGTAGTTTTTGGTTCAGCATAGCGTTTTCTCTCACCAAGTGACTACTGTCCTCTGATATTTTAGCTTTCAAGAATCTGTCATGATCTGCATTCAACTCAGTTTCCTTTAATTTCTGTCTTAAGATTCTAATTTCCTCCTGCAAACAAAATGCAATTGTCTCATTCAAAGCTAGTACATTGTAAATACACGATTGAAATGGGTTTGTTACCATCAAAAGATATGAATATAACATTTTTTCATTTTTAAATGAGCCCTTGGAATAGATCTGTTTATATTGCATATAAGTAACGATAGGCTTAGCTTGTTCTTGCAACATTTATATGTGCAACGTATAAAGTTTAAAAAAAATTAATCTGATGGTAAAAATTAAAGACTAATCTTTTGGAGTTTAATTATCATTTTAAACTCACCCTGAGATCGTTTGTAAGTTTATCTTGCACTTGTACAGTGTTGTTATAATATTTTTCTTCCACTTCTCGTAGCTGTGTCTCTGAACTGAGCAGATCTGATCTCTTCTCATCAAGTGTAATTTGTGTCATTCTCTGTTGTTCAGTCCGTTGGTCCAGCTGAAATGTAAAATGATAATAAATTAGCACACTTTTACTCCTTCTAGATCTGTATCTTAACATTTTGTGTGCATACTTTTTAAATGTACAAAAAAAAATCAAAAAAATAGTAAATCAAAAAACCAAGATGGTATTCTATTGGTTTTATTATAAAATAGATCTGACCATAAAATATCAATAAACACTTTTTCTTTTTTAAAGTTCATAAAGTTTTCTTGTTGTTCAAAATTAAGAATTTTCATCATCATTAAGTCAAAATGATGTAATCTAATATAAACAGATTATGGGAAAGTGTAAAACACTGAAACAAACATACAGGCATATCGTGTATGTAAAAATGTATACCTTAGTTTAAAATAACACATATTAAGTACACACATAATTATGATTCAGGAAAAATCTTCAAAAGCATAAATGTATAGATTACTAATAACACCTATCAGGCACACACATAGAATTAACTTCTTAACACTACCTGTGCTTTTAATGTCTGTATTTTCATTTCAGCATTTTTCAGTGCTGTGGCACTCATGTCCAGTTCTCTGTGAGCCTCCGATACTTGTGATTCCCTTTGTTCAAGGTCTAATGCCATAGTTTCTTTTATTTTCTTCAGTTCAATAATTTCATCCATTAGCATCCTCTTATCTCTAGATCTGTTCACTGAAATTCATCAAACAGTTAATGATATTCTACAATCATAAAGATTATTATTACAGCATACCTACATAAGCTCGCCACAAACTTGACAAGAGAAAAGCTTATAAATCAAATTGTATTCATGCAGTACTTAGGGATTAAATTATGTCTACATAACTCCTCTATAATAACACTGTGTTTTATGTATTTGTCTTCCTAAAACCTCTTCCCACTTTATACATTCACAATTATTTTATACAATAATTTAATATTAGAATTAGAAAATAAACTTTATTTTGTAACTGGCATAATAGTCTAGTCCTAATTGCCATTAACAACAACAACAAAAATTATCTTTAGAGTAAGACAGGTGGGTGAGGTCTGATAATTCACAGATAAAGATGACAAAATAAAATCAACCAATGTCTCCCATAATTGAGCAAAGGGAAAACAATTATGTATAAAAGTTATAGTATCAATTAATCAAAATGTGATAACAGGTAACATGATAATAATTAAATCAACATATTTCAAATATTGATGTGTAGTATGGTCATTGTTTATCAACTTTAAATAGTATATCTGTCTTATGTACACAGATGAGATGCAGTATTATAAAACACTTTCATACACGTGTATGAAAGAGCATTTTTCTCCCATAATATCAGTGTTTTGCAACGTTTTACATAAGTTTGAAGCAATTGAAATTTGAGAAATGCACATTTGCACCATTTTTATGCTGCATTCACTGCTTCACAATTAAGAAGTGACGCAATTTGATTGGTTATTTCCCACAAAACGTGATGCAACACGCTCGTGAAAAGGTATATAAGATAGATTTTTCTTACATGGCTTTCTTCATGGGCAAACTCTATCTTACATAGCGTGATATGGGAGAAGTTACCTTCTTCATCTCTCAGTCTTACTCTATCTTACATAGCGTGATATGGGAGAAATTACCTTCTTCATCTCTCAGTCTTTCTGATAGTTTTTCTTTTTCACATATAGATGTAACCAAGCCTGAATCCTTGTTCTTTAGTTCTATAGATAGTTGATCAACCTCTGTCTGCATGGTCTGTCACAAATACAACATCAAAACATGACCTAGGGTGCTTAAAGTAAATCATTTCTTACTTTGTAAAAGACTGAAATCTTTTTTTCTGTTATCACAATTTTTCATGAAATAAATGATGTCTTGTAGGCGGGCAAAACTGTTTTTTTGCCGCACACATATAATCATGTATTTTGCCGGCAATTTTGTAATTGAAAATGAGAAATTTTTCAAAATTTCTACAGCCCTGGATGTACAATTTATTATTACACTTTGATGCAATTGCAGTATAAGAAAATAAACTGTGAATAAAACTATCAGGTAAATATAATCATTTTAAAACAATCAAATA
This sequence comes from Pododesmus macrochisma, assembly GCA_032359645.1. Taxonomy (NCBI): domain Eukaryota; kingdom Metazoa; phylum Mollusca; class Bivalvia; order Pectinida; family Anomiidae; genus Pododesmus; species Pododesmus macrochisma. Next base: position 7,624 of record JAUMGZ010201156.1, on the reverse strand, counting down.
GCATGTTTTTTGCACTCTATTATTTTCATTAATTTATTCCATTTATCCTCCAAATATTAGCATATACATGTACAACTTGAATGTGTATATACAAACCCGTAATTTATTCAGCATCCTGTCAGCCTCGGCAGTCATCAGTGGGTGCATTTCTGCTGCTTTTTTTGCTTGGTCACGTCTTTACATTAGTCAAGGTAAACTCAATCAATTTTATTGACATGGAAACACAATGGTGGGTGACATATATGTAGCAGGAAACATTCATTCCTTTGCAGACACTTGGTTTTGCTTCTTGTATTTAAGAGAAAATTTGATGTTCCCTATTTAGTGTTATAATTGTATCTTTTATTGGTTTTTTTTCTTTGTGCAACCCCCATTTTCCTCTTTATTTGCCTAAGTCCATGGATTTTTGGCTTTTGAATATTATTTTTAGTTGTTTGTATTGACTACTTAAACATTCAGCTACAAAAACATCACGATAATGAAAAGACTAATAAATAAAGTATGTCAGTATTGCTAAATATATACAATATAATTATAAAAGTGTAAATGATGGTTTTGTTTTTATAAAGGATACAGGTAAGTTGACTCCAGTTCAAGGAAGTAAATTTGCTGTTGAAGATTCTTGATATACTCTGCTTCAATATTTCCTAGTCCGTCTGATGACTTGTTCAGTTGTAATGATTTAGTTGTAGCAAGTTTGCTGTAAAAAAGATCAAAACAATACAATTATTATTCATAACAAAATTACATGTACTGAAATCGAAGAACTTAAGGCACTAATTACAACAAAATGCATTGACAATTTAACTTAAACAGTTGATAAAAATAATTACAAAGCAGTAGGCTGAGTAACGAAATATATATCTACATAATTTTATGTTGATTTCAAACTTGAGTTATGATCCTACTTACCCTGAGCTTGATGTGGAGTTGAAGCTAGCGGCCAGGTTACCAGTACTCCTGTGACTGGCTGACTTAGACTTCTTCATCTTTGTAACAGAATGCTGTGGTACTGAGCCTGATCTTTTGACATCGGTCAAATAAACTCCTGAAAAAACCCAAACATACATGTATATACTGGTAAGATATCAAATATGATAATTATATGATGACTTGGTCAAACTGTGTGATTTTTGTTAAAACATGATGTTAAAACAAGTAACTTTTTCCTATACATGTAGTTATCAATTCTTCCATCCAATTTTTTTTAAAAATAATTTTAATGTTTAGGTTATTGAGTATATTCATTGATATTCCAGAACAATTATTTATGTTCTATTAAAAAAATTACTCTTACTGTAACAATAAAATGTGTTTCTTTCTAGAAGACCTCATCTATGTATCAAAAAGATTGTCATCCATGCATTTTAGGTGATAATTCAGCAAACAATACATTACTTTTATAATTAATGCATGCAGATCAAAACATCATTATTGTGCAACATTATATTACGGTAATCAATTTATCTCAAAAATAGAAATATTGTACTTATAATTTTAGGTAAAGGGTAATAGTGCATGCAAATTAATAGTGTTTTATAATAGTGTACATAAATCTAAAAGGATAAAGCTCGATTTATCAACATCTGAACTATGCATCATACTAAACCTTGTGAAATTTGTACATTATATTTGCAAAATTATTATGTCACAAACTACCGGTAGTTGAAATTTAATGACTTAATCTTTTAATCATTTTCTACTGTATCCATATTTGGTTTTGTTTCCTATATTCACTGATCAAGGAGAAAGACCTTTTTCAGAATCATTCAGGTAAATGACTGTATATACCAGTAATGGAATGTGTTGTACTAAAGACACATTTTTTTTCTATTTGCTGTGCAATCAACATGTTCATTGAACTGAGAAATAAGATTTGTTTTAGTATATTTCATTATCTCTTTGAAGCTTTCTTTATAGTAATATGGAATGAAGAACGTTTAAAAAAAAAAAAAAAAAAAAAAAAAAAAAAAAAAGATCCATATTGATTTCAAAATACTTTAAACAACAGTCTTTTTTATTGGATTAACATATAAACAAGGTAATTCTAGCCTTTCATGATCAAATTGTTGCTTTTTTCATGTACTAAAACATTATCATTATTTCATTTTTGAAGTTGTTTGATTTAGCCAAAATTAATATAATGTGTGTTTCCTCTTTTACCGACTGACTCACAGAAAATGTCCCAAACCAAAATACATTTTTGCTCTCTTACATATAATTGTTAAAGCATATTTATTTTGTTCACAAAAATTCCAAATTGCATTTTCCTATTTACTGTATTTCAGTATTGTAAGCATCACATTTTTTAGCACTGGACTATATAAATATGGTTCATCAAACATGATGTACTATAATTTAGTTCCATGTCAAAAAAAAGGAAGATATAAATATATATATTGCCTTTACCTATTCTGATCATTAACCTTGGCAGGTAGGTGAGTATTAAGGAAAAAACAATACAGTAAGGTTAGTCTTATAATGAATTATTATGCAGAATCAGAACGGTGTCGGAAAAACAAAACGTGCATGAGCAATCAGCAATTTTGTGAAAGAAATCAATTGAGCATGATAAAATAAACTTATTGCAGATTGCAACAGGTGAAGTCTAAAGCAGAATAATGTAGGGTTGTATTTGTATTAATGATAGAATGATAAATTGAAACAAGCCACAGAATAAGACAAAAAATGATTTTTTTCAATTTTATTCAGAGAATTCATGCATATATACATTTATATTACATAATCAAACATTGATTAGTTTATCAATTACTAGAGCTAGTAGAGGATATTTGTGATAATACATTTTATAAACAGCAGGATAATGTAACGTTTTTAAAATCACATATCAATGTATTCAATCATTGTGGAATCATATTAAACCTAATAATAATGTTCATGCTAACTCAAGGTTATCTTTATCACACACTTCCATTCATTTCTAATCTTTAGTACATGTACAAGTCAAGTTTAAATGTCCCACATTTGTTTAAACTGTCACTTAAAAGTTTAAAAGCAGTTTTTAAATGTTATCATGAAAGCATTTTTGTAATTTATAAAGATTTCCTCACATTCAGGTCATTCATTGCTCATAATTGAATAGAAAACTATTTAAAACTTGAACTAAAATACACACAAACACATTCAAATTGAACAATATCAAATTATATTTGTGCTAATTTATATATTAGCAAGCTATCTGTAAATTCTAAGTTCCCAATATTTCTTTGCTCTGGTGTGAAGAAAAAGGTTTTATTTTAAGTGTGCAGATACCGTATGACAAATCAAATTTGAGTCCTCAAAATATAATGACTGCAGAGTATTCAGCAACAATGAAAGGCATTCACATTCAATCTCTTACATAAGTGTTTTGCGTAATAAATTGAAAGCAGTTTAAATCTAATAGAAAGGTGCATTTTATTTATATGCAGACAAACATTATAAATCACAGTCATTGCATGTTTCACTACCTGACATGCAAAGTTAAGTTGTCAAAGGCAAACTTGAATGCATGAACAGCAAAGAAAGTGGTAGTGTGCTGTGTCACTGTCACTGTGTGAATTTGCAAACAATTACATTAAGTAAGAAGCTTTAAAAACTTTAGTTATTATTGATCTTTAAAATTTGATATCTTCTATTGACTCTTCAGAAACCTCAGTCTTATATAATACTTTAAATGCTTTTTTGTATACTGTAAGTTGCTTAACCTAATTTTACATTTGGGCTATTCTATTAGCATGTAGTCTGTCACAGCTCTATTGGATAATATGTCTATATTTTAGAAATAGTACTATACTAGCAATTCCATTTTGGCAATTACAACATCACATATAATATAGGATAAACAATCGTATATTATGTCAAGAATTTAAGGGAATGACAACTTTAATCAGTTACATCATATATATTTCTAAAGTTTACCTGTAGATGGCTAGTTTATAGAAAAATCCCTTTAATAAAGGCAATGAGCCAAAATTTTTAATATAAAAATATTTCACTAATTTATTGATATATTACTATGTACCTTTAGCAAGAAATTATAGTCGAATACAATTTTATGTTCTTTGCCTTAATTAATATGACTTAACAATAGTATGTCATTAATAAGATCTAAACTGTGAAAGTGATACTTGAATCATTAAACAATTCTGATACTAAAACTGTAAATGTTATATTCACATTTGTATTGTGATACATGTACTTGCTTGTGAGAAAAGTATGAAATGTCACAAAGGGAGACAACTACATACAAGTTATGGTTTTCATGTACATAATGTATGATTGTATACCTGTGTTATTTTTTTCAGTTTCATCGGCCTGTTCTCCTGAAATAATGTCATGCAAGGAAATACAAAAAGCAATGAATACCATAAACCAAAAATGCAATACAACTGAGCACAACAAAATGTATAGAACAGTATCTTATAACTCTCACAAATTAAACATAATCTGTCAACATACAGATATTATGCCTAATCATATATGAATACAAACTGCTGGTGTGCGGTAATAGCAAACAAAAAATAAAAAGCATTCCCTTTATAAGCATCAAGATGTAAACACACTTAGTTTAAATCTAAATTGTATTAAGCCTTATTCCATTTTGAATTGTTCATATAAATTATTGCTGTTGATGTACAACAAAAGAACTATAATCATATCTACCTACGGTGCGATTAAATGGACTGAGCCACTTCATGAATATTCAATACAAATATTTTTAGCAGTTTATAGCAATACACTTCAACACTATCGGAGCAGATTAAAGGTGATCAATGGTAATCGGTTGTAACAATGGGTGCTGAATAAAGTCACTCAACTGTTATAATCTGACATGACAAACATCCATACAAAAAGGCAGTTAGCACGCGTTAAGTACTGTTCTGCTGACAAAGATCATCTTATCCATTTTGTTAATCTGAAAATGGCCATTGTAGTAAAACATGAATTGTCATTGAGAACAAATACCATCTCTAGTTCACCACATCACCAGAGTGGATTTACATGTATGTAGAACAGAAATAAAATAAAAGTTTATAAATAGTTTACTAGACAGTATAGATCTATACAATTACATGGTCTTAAAACAACTGTCAAATATTAAAAAATATGTTATAATCAGTTATGACAAGCTACAATTTACAAATTTTGTGTGCAGTAAAATAACTATATGTATTGTAGTGTATTTTTTCTGCTGTTTAGGGTTCTGTGCCGACCCTAACTTTTACCTCCTGATCATTAACTTTTGATTGGTTTTGCCAAAAAAAACCGTTACCAGCCGATCCAATTTTGGAAGTTTCTTCAAGTTTTACCATCCAGTTCTAGATACTACTTATGAAAATTGAAATCTGGCTGTCAGTTGAGTACTTGAAACCCTGGACTATATGCTTTAAAATGAACCTTTATGATTAAGTTTAACTTACAGTAATACTGTGTAAATACAGTTGTATGGTCATGCATATTTAGATGATATCACAAGACATACTGAATGATACCCCCCCCCCCCCCCCACAGCAAAAAAAGGGGGGGAAATCTACTACTCTAATTTTTTTCTTCACATATTTAAACAAACATATTATTTTATTTTTTTTTGCTTATAAACAGCTGGGTTAAATTCTGTTTATTTCATTTTCTTAAGTATTTCAATTAATTTGTCCGTAAAATCCTTCATTTAGGTTAATTACTCATATAGAATAAACCACAGTTTTATTGATTACTTATTAGATCCCTGGCCATTGATTTAAGTATATACATGTACTCTTGTTAACAGTACAATTGTATAGCAACAATTATTGTTATTCACCAGGGCCGTCATAAGCCTGCCCCAAAGACATTTTTCAATTTTTCTTATTTTCTATTACAAAATTCAGAACAAATCAGAAAATGTATGTGTGTGACAGGAAAAATGTTTTGCCAAATCAGATTTTCCCAAGCTATGGCCCAGTTCACAATTAATTTATATATATATGTAATAGAAATGATTGCTTGTAGCTTTTCAAAATATTGAGAGAGAAAAATATTTGTAGCCGATTGTTTATTTTATTGCTTTTTAACGTCCCTTCAACTGATGTCTAGGTCATATAGAAATAGTGTCTGCCTGTGACAGTGCACACTGATAGTGAATTTATAGTGATGCCTCACTGATATATATCGAGCCACAGACACATTGACATGAAAGTCACTTGGTCACATTATCCTGAATTGAGCCAACCAGTCCTTCTCCTACCCAGAAATGCTGAGCACTTAGCATTGAGCTAGAAGATTACCTAATTCAACCTCCGAGATTTGATAATTAAGGCCAGGATTCAAGCCCCCACCTTCCAGAACATGAAGTGAATACCCTACCACTGAGTCATCACACTGGTGTGTTTGTAGATGAGCTTTTAATGTTTGATTGTTATCACTGTTAAATAAACTCCTTCCTGTTGTTTCAACTATTTTTTATATTAAATAATGAGAAGTCTATTTATAGTATAATAATATATTTTAGTGCCATAATTTACGTAATTTTTTATGTTTTAGTGTAAATAATAAATGACTGGCATGCTTTTGTATAAAAAAATGTTTTAATAGTCAACCATGATAAAAAATATTTAACAAAATCTGAGCAGCTAGACAAAAAGGAGAATTGTTTTTTTATTTTTGGGGGGGGGGGCAAAACAAAACTTCAAGCACCCAAGCCAAATGATAAAATTGCCACTGTTTTATTTAGTACTTAAATTCCCGTAAATGTATATGTTTATTCACTGTTCCAACTTTTACTCTTTTTACATGAAAGGTTTCTCTTCATGCAAAATGGAGAAATGTTGTATTCAGTATTAAAAGAAATTATTTCCAATCTTATGCTGGTTTAAATATTAACAAAATAAACCGAAAATGCCAAATGGCATTGTATTTCCTATGATAAGTAACAATTGCAAAAACTCTTGATAAACTTAGCTTCCCAACTTTGGTATAAATACTTATAAATCCTTACTGCAGTACAAAATATTATTCAAGATCATTATTCAATCAACAAAAACAGAAAACTGATGTTAATCAATTTATTAAAGAGTCTTATTCCAACCTCATTTCTTATTTGAAACAGGCTTTTTTAAGAAAAAATAAATTTACTACCGGTATGTTAAATGTACTATGTTTACACTAAGGAAATGTTTTGGATGGACAAACACTTATGTGACACAACTTGGTTTATAAATCATAATAGTTGTTGTTGTGATCTAGATGAAATTGGTTTGGTTACTCAATTACAGATAATGTGTACAGTACAGTCGTAGTGTATGGGTGATTATACACTCTATACGTTGTAGAGTGTTTTTAAGTGAATGGTCACTTTTCACACTGACTTTACACTTTGTCTTTTTTATACACCGTGTATTTTTGTTAAAGGATTAGCCACATACTGTGTCTGCAGTGCGTTGATGAAGTTTGATTGACAGGAGATAGCCATAGACCGCATGTGGCGCGCACCCCAGTCAATGACTGTAAACATTTTCCTGTGCTAGAATAATGAAGGCATGACAAATATTTCAAGTCAGTAATAAATTGTTTGAATGGCAACACTTTTTAAAATATCACATTTTATACTTCATTTTGTTCTTCATTTTAATAAGCACTGTGTATT
>JAUMGZ010201145.1:0-12543 GCA_032359645.1 Pododesmus macrochisma | reverse complement strand
AGAATGTATGGCTATTGATAAGGAAGAATGTATGACTATTGATAAGGAAGAATGTATGACTATTAATAAGGAAGAATTTATGACTATTGATAAGGAAGTATATGGCTATTGATTAGGACAAATGTATGACTATTGATAAGGAAGAATGTACGGCTATTGATAAGGAAAAATGTATGGCTATTGATAAGGAAGAATGTATGGCTATTGATAAGGAAGAATGTATGACTATTGATAAGGAAGAATGTATGGCTATTGATTGGGAAGAATGTTTGACTATTGATTTGGAAGAATGTAAGACTTTTGATAAGGAAGTATATGGATATTGATAAGGAAGAATGTATGACTATTGATAAGGAAGAATGTATGGCTAATGATAAGGAAGAATGTATGGCTATTGATAAGGAAGAATATATGGATATTGATTAGGAAGAATGTATGACAATTAATAAGGAAGAATGTATGACTATTGATTAGGAAGAATGTATGACTATTGATTGGGAAGAATGTATGGCTATTGATTGGGAAGAATGTATTGCAATTGATAAGAAAGGAAGATTATATTGATATTGATTAGGAAGAATGTATGGCTATTGATAAGGAAGATTATATGGATATTGATTAGGAAGAATGTATGACTATTAATAAGGAAGAATGTATGACTATTGATTGGGAAGAATGTATGGCTATTGATTGGGAAGAATGTATTGCAATTGATAAGGCAGGAAGATTATATTGATATTGATTAGGAAGAATGTATGGCTTTTGATAAGGAAAATTATATGGATACTAATTAGGAAGAATGTATGAATATTGATAAGGAAGAATGTATGGCTATTGATAAGGAAGAATGTATGACTATTGATAAGGAAGAATGTATGACTATTAATAAGGAAGAATGTATGGCTATTGATTAGGAAGAATGTATGGCTATTGATTAGGAAGAATGTATGACTATTGATAAGGAAGAATGTATGATTATTAATAAGGAAGAATGTATGGCTATTGATAAGGAAGAATGTATGGCTATTGATAAGGAAGAATGTATGGCTATTGATAAGGAAGAATGTATGACTATTGATAATGAATAATGTATAGCTATTGATAAGGAAGAATGTATCGCTATTGATAAGGAATAATATATGACTTTTGATAAGGAAGAATGTATGGCTATTGATAAGGAAGAATGTATGACTCTTGATAAGGAAGAATGTATGACTATTGATAAGGAAGAATGTGTGGATATTGATGAGGAAGATTGTATGGATATTGATTAGGAAAAATGTATGGCTTTAAATGTTATCAAAATGGCATGATATACTTATAAGTACACATCATACTTCAATTTATGGGAATGTAGAAAAGGGCACGAAAGACCTCTCCCATACAATAAAGAAAATACAAAAACCTCTCTCATATCAATTCAACTTGCAAATGGCGAGAATGTTACATGTACAGTACCGCTGTCGGCAAATTTCAAAGTTTTCGAAATTTGTTATCGTCTGGTAATGTGTTCTCGTCTGGAGTTTGTGTTTTTTTCCTGCCGGGCATTCTTTTCTGGTGTTCTCGTCTGGTCTGGTGATCGCGTCTTGATTGTCTAGCATTCGCATCTGGTGTGGTGATCGCGTCTGGTGTTGTGATTGCGTCTTGATTGTCTAGCATTCTCGTCTGATGTGGTGTTCTCGACTGGTCTGGTGATTGCGTCTTGATTGTCTAGCATTCACGTCTGATTTGGCGTTCTCGTCTGGTCTGGTGATACCATCTTGATTGTCTAGCATCCGCATCTGGTGTGGTGATCGCGTCTGGTCGGGTGATTGCGTCTTGATTGTCTTACATTCGCGTCTGATTTGGCGTTCTCGTCTGGTCTGGTGATTGCGTCTTGATTGTCTAGCACTCGCGTCTGATTTGGTGTTCTCGTCTGGTCTGATGTGGTGTTCTCGACTGGTCTGGTGATTGCGTCTTAATTGTCTAACATTCGTGTCTGATTTGGTGTTCTCGTCTTGTATGGTGATTGTGTCTTGATTTGCTAGCACTCGCGTCTGAATTGGTGTTCTCTTCTTGTCTGGTGTTCGCGTCTTGTCTGGTGTTCTCGTCTGATTTTGTGTTCTCGTCTTGTCTGGTGTTCTCGTCTTGTCTAGCATTTTCGTCGGGCCCGGTATTCACGTCTTCCAGTTTGGTATTATTGTCTAGTGCTCTCGGCTGGTTTGACTTTATAATCTTATCTTCCTGTCTTGTAATCTACATATGTTCATTAAAATTACAGCACAAAGACTGGTTTACTCGGTGCCAGAATAGCGTGACAGAGTTTGGTTTCAAGTCTTTGCGTTGGGATATGAGCACTATGTAAATCGACCGGAGCTTATAATATTGCAATGCCCCCTTTAGACAGTTCACTTCAATGCTAAAACATTAAACAATAGAAGTATTGTTTTAAATCCTATGATAAAAACGTAGACATGGAAATATATCATCGCAGATCTGATCATTGTATACTTTAACGAAACACACTTCTTCTTTTTCTACTGAGAAGAGATTCAAAATTGCCATCGCATCGTTCCACAATAGCCACTCTTGCAAACAGATAAAACATATTTTCGCAGTTTGCTGTTATTGATATTGCTGCTGCTGTTTTTGTTTTTGGCTTAAAATTCAAATGACGTGACAAAGCGCGCTAAATCGAATCGTTATTTTACTTTATGTTATATTATGTGTGATTAATGTACTTAACGAAATATTTATGACATCATGCGGATTTCAATAGTCATTCAAACTGCACTCTTATTCGTTATGTCGTTTTTGTTATGTAATACTTTTTGTAAACTGCTATCTTTTATTGGCAATAAAATTTTGTGTTCAATATTTTGGCGTGTGCATCCATCATATAGCCAATTGCAATGTATCGGTTCAGTAAGTTTTATTGTTTACAATGTCATGGAGTATATATCAAAACAATAAAGTCACACACAAGGTGCATTTGAACCGCAAGCAGCGATTTTTTTTTCTCAAAATATATGAACGTTTTTTGGGAAATAATCTTGACTTTAAGGATAAATTTATGATATCTTATCAGAACTTAATACGGTTTCACTTCCCTTTGAAACGGACATGCGCTCACTAGTTTGATTCCAAAGCATACCTTTCTCTCAAAATTATATGCACGTTATCCCATTGTTGCAATTTTGAGTGTTCGTTCAAAAATTATGACAGGCCGTAATAATAAGTTATTGATGGATTGAGAGCAGCGAGATAAAACAAAACCGTCTAGAATTTCATACTTGCTCGTTATTTCATTTTATTCACTTCTAATTCATTCGGATCAATGGATGAATATACAAGTGTACAAATGCATACGAGTATGTACATTAAACCAACAGAAAAATAATGAGTTTAGTTTTGAACGTATTTGACGGCTACATGATAAATACACTGTAAGAACTAGTAAGTTTGCATGATTATAATATATCTATGTTCGAATCCTAAAAAAATACTTGAAAGAAACGACCAGCGAAAAATGATACATCTAACAATAAAAAAAAATTGCGAAAAATGTATATTGCATTAAAAATCCACGAAATGTTGCGCTCGCTTACCCTCAAATTTCGTACCAATAAGTGTCGTACCCCCAACATTTTAAAACCGTAACATTTCTTAACAGCAGAAATTAAAGAACTTAAAGTTATATGTTCTGACCGTTTCCTTCCTATCTTTATGCCGTCTTGTTTTTCAAACCAAAAAAAGTTTATTAAAGTCAGCTTTTTACCGCAGAGAAATTTTGATAGAAATATATAACTCTTTTTAACATATTTATGAATATGTTGATGCAAAACTAAACTCAGGTATGTGAGTCGAGAGGAGGTTTGCATAAAATCACAAAAGAGACGATAGACGATAAACACAAGCATATCATCTTGAGACTCGTTGTTTATTAGGAAGCAAAAGTGGTTATGAGATGTCCTTTCATACAGACGGACTTAATTATAATCTTGTTCAACAGAGTTCGCAATTTTATTTTCTAGATAAAAAGATAATATTTTCATCAAAATCATGAAAGTTAAAAAGGAAAACTGCTTTAAATGTGTATGTTTAACCATTAATTATTTAAAACTTTCAATGAATTCCTCCAATGTTGCGCTTCTTAATGACCCATTTTGGATTTAAAGACCTAAGTTGATTTTGTACTATATCAAATCAAAACAACATTAATCAATCTCGATTCAAGCTTGGTCTAGGAAATTCTTTTTGTGCCTTTTTTCATGAAAGTGCCGTCTAGAACAATCTATGAATAAATTGTACTGAAAAGAATTACTCAGATATTCAGACAGTCGTCTATTGTGTTTACATCGCAAAATTATTACTTTTAAAGTGCAGATGTTATCCATGTCTCATTTGTCTCTTAAAAACAATTCTTTGTCTCTTAAAATTCTGATTTAAGACACAAATTTAAAAAAAAAAAAATATCGTTCTATTTATGAGTTTAAATTATAATCCTGATCGCGATGGGAATCTAAAATAGCATGTTCTTGTCTCGAAGAGTTTGTCAAAGGTTCCAAAGTACTAAAATTCAACACGCGACATGTCACCAAGATCGATGTTGTATCTTGTGAAAAACCGAATCAGGTTACATCGACGCTTGTAAGATACATCTGCGTCCAATCCACGCTTGACACGGGTGATTGTCCGCTATTAGCCCAGACTCGCGCGCATGTTAACTGACATAAAATAGAAAAAGCCGGACAGACAGGCTATAACTTTAATGGAAACGCGTATGTTTATTATAGAAACACATGTTCGCATTGTCTTCATCGAGTCCTTGTGGCACATTCGGAATCCTCGTGGAACATTCGGATCAATTCACAAGACAACGTAAACACACGATTGATTCGGCGTTGTATCGCGATATAATCAGTCCACGGTAATAACGAGGACATTGTAAATTAGACGGTTGGTTATCTATCGGAATTCACAATCTGTATGGTTACACAGAACATTGATTTGAATTTATGTTCTATCTGGTTACGTGAGATTTGTCGTTATTGTATTACTGAATATCAACCTGATGTTAGGACACGGACGTCTACACGAACTGCCCTTCACTCGACAAGGATGCAAACAAAGTTACTGTTGCAACTCAATATGAATGAGTTGTATGAGGATTCTTGTTAAAAAGAAAAAGAAACGACATCGCCCCTTTTGTACATCATATCGAACAAAGACACAATCTTATTTTCTTTTCTTTTCAAAGCCTTAGATTGTCTTAGCACACTTAGCTTTCAGGCGTCTTAACATGTTGTAAGTTTTCATCCTTCATCTTAACACACTAAGCTTTTCAAACGTTTCTTTATCTGATATGTTATTACACACATAACCTCCTACATATACTGTTTAATCATTCATTACTGACAGACTGAAACTGGCCACCAAGCAATAGATACTGTATCTAATATAAGAGAAACTATAACAGTTCTCTGTGTGAGAGAACTTCGTCAAAAATTCAACGGCCTAGCAACGAATCAACCGCCTTCAACGTATGTTCAAGAAAAACGACTTAAGAATAGATAACAATTTGGAATGGGCTGGTGAGCCGTAGTGGGTGGTAGAAAAACCTTATGTTTGGGACTTTACATTAAACTTGGTATTTTTTAAATAAACGTTTGTGAAATAATTAGTCAACAAATTGACATAACTATACCGTCAAGATTAAACAAATGCAACTGTGTGTGCTTGCTTGTGTACGTGCGTGTATGAGTGCGCGCACGCTTAACTCCTGTGCATGCGTTTGTGTTTTGGGTGGTGCGGTTTGTTAAAATATATGTATATACTTATTCAAAACATGATCAGTATCATAACTGCTTACTGATTATATAAAATCTTAGATGTGTACCTAATGCCCTAATTGACCTCTAAAGTACACTTGCACTTTTACATTTTTATTATTGTGTCAAAAGCTCACTAACACAAAGGTCAACTTAAGCCATAGTCTACACGCACTGAATGCTATGTATGTTAATGTGTAATGCCCTTCGCACTTGATAACTTAAAGTAATTAGTGTTTAAGTGATTTCACCGTGCTCTTTTCGTGGTATTAATTAGCTTTATTTGATTAAGAACTCTCTTGTTGTGGGAGATCACAAAAGTCATGTCTGCAATGATTGGGGTTATCGTCCTTGAATTAATTTAATATCCGGATGCTTTACAAATTAGACCAACCTTAATTTATATTTTCCCATTCAACTTAATACAAAGAGTGCCCATAACTAGGAACATAGCAAAACAAAATTCATTTCTTTTAATTTTGGATGTCATAACTACAAAATCAAAGTTTTTGAAGATAGACATATTAAAATCATAAGTCATCTCAATTCAGTTAGGGAAACACAAACTGCATGTTTTAACATAGGCCTGACGTGTGAATATTGTATATGATATGGCTGTATTGGCTATTAAGTATAGGTTTCACGAGTATTCTACGATACTGTACTTATTGTTGATTGACCTTCACATATTGTGTAATGAGTTTCTTCTTTATAAGAAGTTAATGAATCTATGTTTTTGTTATATTTTAGTTTTTTTTTTCATTTTTGCGAGCCTTCTTAACCAACTACTAAAAGAAATCGTTTTAAATAACCTTCATCGATGTTATTTTTCCAAATTATGAAAGGTATAGCTTTGCATAGGTGACGTCACATTGTTGATTATGAATAGACTTCAATATATTTACGAGTGAATTCTTTCTAATATTACTCTTAATATCACTTTGATAGACAGTTTTATTTTCTTATGACCGTCCGTTAGTGATGGCTGTGATCAAAGCCTGTCATACAAGTCTACTTTTTATGCATGGTCATATGCCTTAAATATGATTTCTAATTACACATGAATGTCATTTCTTCTGTTTAGCACAATACATTTATACGTTTTGAAAATGTTATAAACATATAAAAAAAATTCAAGAGTTTTTATAAACAACAGAATGCGGAGTCGTTGACTGATAACTGTCAATTTGCAAGAATATTAATTCTTCCCTAAAAAAGCCAATCAGCAACCTTAACATGGTTTTTGCTTATTAAAAATGGTCTGTATCAATGTCACATGTGCATTATTCAGTGGTACAATTACACGCGTACGACGTAAGGTGCATTTTGATAAATCCTGTATGTTAAGTGTATATCCGTTACGTTCGTTAGGATATAGCTAAAAGAAAACTATTTTAAATGTAATCAAGTATCTTGTAAATGAATGAAAAATGACTCTTTTGGGAAATACTGCGAAATGAAGGAAACTTAAAACCAATATTAAAGTGCATAGTTTTACAAAATGGGTTCGAAACGAGTTAACTACACATCTGAAGCATTACCATGCCATGATGTTGACAACACATGACTCATCCTAAAATATGTCTTATTTAGGACTAAGAAATAACAAGTCTAATTTGGCATCACGAAAGAACGGACGGCAGAGCTTTTAGAATTAGAATCCCTAGGATGAGCACACAATGGACAATAAATATACGTACAACACGCCATCAATACATATATATTCATGTTTGTATTGTGTTCAGACTTCTGTTGAAGCACATATCATGTTATTAGTTCCATGGAGATATTTTTACGTCACTAGTAGAGTTAATTTCATAAATATGCTTGATCATTCTGCAATATTATGTATCTGAAATAAAAGTATATGCAAAGAATAAAAAAATTGAGAAAAAACACATATTTGGAAACATATTGTCTCCGAATTTAGATAAGATATATGTAACGAAACGTCTGACTTTTTGTATTTTAAAATCTTGTACATACTGTGTTTTTTCCCCGAAGAATGTTTTTGCTATCAATGATCTAAAACTAACTATTAATATTGCCATTTTGAATCCCATTACAGATCAATCATCTTGATACAAAAATTGCCATAAAATGACTTTAAACAATATTCCCTCGCTGATAATCGAAAACAGGTTTACGTGTGATGAATGAGCCGAGTCATATTGAACATTGGACACGTGTTACACCGCATACGTCTTTTTTAATTTCGTAGAGTTTGCTTTAAATATGATATCTACATGTAGCGTTCTCCATTACTTATAAACATGTTCGTGTTATGCATATGGGGACGCATTGGGACCAATACGAGCTTTACAGCCATAGAATTTCTATTTAATTGGATCTCGCAATAGATCAGTAAATGAAACTGTTATCATTCTAGGCAGTAGCGGGCAATTCAACACTTATTTTGGTTTCATAAAAAAGTTATCAATCGTCCGTTAATGGAATAAGTTCGCATGTATTGTTCGAGCCACCGCCACCGCTAAGCAAGTCCATCAACTCGGCAAGGCATCATAATATTTCTTATTGACCATATTCACTGCCTTTGAATTTGTCAGGAATGTCAATGCTAATTTATGTGCAAAGACATACAAGGGTCACGGGTTTGACCCCTGCTGTTGTATAAGAGATCTAGACATACACTACCGATGCGAGTGATTGACGGCAAAGAAATAGAAAACCGAACTGATTTCCCATGGGTTGAAGCATATATATGAAGGAATCCGGCGCATCTAGTTTGTTCTAGCTTTTCGCGGTGTTTCCCATTTGTATTTCAGACCTAGTTAAGTTAGAACTCTCCTCGAATCACACGCCTTCTGATTCCTCTGCAATACAATCGTAATTATCGGCACTTTACGTTACCTTTGACCCAGTCTATTGGCGCCCAAAACGCCTGGTCGATCACATATAATCATTGTCACAGACATGCTTTAATTTAGTCTTTGAAACGTGCCAGTATATATGAAATAACATCGTAATTTAATATAGTCTTGTCAATATATTTGCACGTACTCACTTGTATGTCCAGCTAGCGTGGTCAGCAATCGTCTTGGAGTGTCCTGCCATCCATAAAGTGCAAATGACCAGATGACCGCTGTCCCTCAAGACGTATTGGTCTGCATATATCGTCAACAGCAAACATGGACGTTAGCGTGCGGAATGGCTCTGTTTTGTGGTAAATAAGGGAAGAATCTGACAATAAACCGCTCTCTATGTGCTTCATTACAATTTTTACGGCCAAGTTAGATTCAGTCTTTCAAGTACATTCAAACGATAAGCGACTCTTCAATTTTTGTTTCCAAGTGTGAATAAGAATCACAACAAAAGAAAGGCGACAGCAGTAAAGTCTATTTATCATTTGAACACTTTTTCAAATACCGAGAGCAAAAAATTGACAAAAAAACATTATAGTTACACGTAAGAGGTAAAGAAGAACATCTGATGAATAAGTTCATAACGCGATTAATGAAAAATATAGCCACCAGTCCAAGAGCACTCAATAAAATAGGAAAATATTCATAAACAGAGGACGACAAGGGGACGATCTAAAATGGCCAACACCTGTGAATAGTGGCAAGAGAGGTAAAAATATACTATAATGTAGACTGACAGACAATATTCCTATAGATAAAGTTTAAACAGCTCTTGATCTTTTTCACATCTCAACTTTTCGCTGAAGATTTGTTTAATTTCCATTTCTGTCATTATTGTGTTATTTGTGTTCTTACTAACGAGCCTTCAGCTCTTGAAATATTAAACTCAGATAGGTCATATCAGCCCATATAACCTGCCTAAACCTATATAACTTATATTATGGAAGTCAAGGAAGACAATGTGAAAAACTATTTTTAATAAAAAAAACTTGCTGTCTCGTTACAACGAGATAATCGCCTTCAGTTGTTATAACAAAATAACTTTTGTAACGTCCTTGGATACTTTTATAAAAAAAATATCAAAAAAAAAACGGTACAGTCGTAGATTCAAAACCTACATGCAGCTAGAACTGAACAGCCGTCATAATCGGACTTTTTCGGAGACACACATGTTATAATAATGGTATAGAATTGGCATTAAGTGGACATTACCGTGGTCAAGATATTGAAAGCAGAAAAGCGACAATACCGTAAAAAGTATTTCAATTGAACGTTTATATGCGTGAAGTTTAAATACAAACCATTTGAAACCACTGTATTGCTTTTTTATTATCTTGATGTCTTTATCACAGCTTCATTTCACTTTAATATACTTTCACCTGGCAAATAAGAAGGACGCCTGTACTTGGAATAAAAACTGATATAGCAAAACCCTAGTAAGTAGATGTTGAATAAAGCTGCCTTTAAAAGGCTTTGCATTATTTTCGTATTAATTCCTTCTAAGACAGCATTCATTATCTGTTCTCGTCATTCGGCCATGGTTAATGTTATTAAAGGCAACCCTGTGAACATCAGAGGACTGAAACGAGCAATAAAGCGCTCAACTTGGCGGTAAATTGCAACACGCGAATAGATTTTTTTTGAAAGCGAGCCTTTCATTATCACTAAATTAAACTTGTGTGTGTTTTTGTTTGTTGTGATAAAGTCCGTTTATAGCCAATGTTGATGGTTACAAAGTCACAATATGAAGATTACTTAGCTAGTATTTGAAATCAAGCAAATTTGTCCGATTCTGAATCATCAAGAAACATGCATCAATTTAGAAAAACTTTTGTCAATTCTGTTCTCTACCCCTTTTAGTTCAAAGGTCTCTGATATTTCCTTAGGTAGTTTATTAACACGCCATTTTTGCTTAAGTATTTTCATATTTTTGTGATGTCATAGTTTTAAAAAATAACTTGTATATATTTAAGGCAAGCACAAAATGAGTCAGCAGTATAAGTGCATATCACATGCATTAATTTTAAACATAAATCGCCATATTTCGATCATAATGACATTATTGCATAATCATCTCAATAAAAGTAGTGACAATTCAGCTTTTAATTGATTCAGAACAATAAAATTCAAATTAATGCATTGTCGCTCGCATTTTAAGAGCTGACATGTCATGTACGATATGATAACTGCCATTGCATCATTGAATTTAAGTATGAATTATTACTCTGCATACGCACCTTCCATTTGTAACAGAGTTGCACATTTTAAATATGCACCTGGGTGTACTAACTAAAGTTCCGAGAACCGATTTATTTGGCTCCGTTACCAACGTACCTATGCATAATTCAGTAGAAGTCCCTTTAATGCTCTGGTAATGTCGTCGTAAAATGTTTATTACTCAATATTTGGGGAATCTAAAAATGTTATGAAGAAATAGAAAAAAAATTGTGATATAGCAATTGACTTGCCATTCAATTATTGTGCATTAAAAACAAATTTTGTAACTAAGTTGCGTTTGACATTCGTATGCTGTCATAGTTCTAAATTATCGTTCTTGTCTCCGATGTCTCGTCAACATTTCGGTCCCTACATTGCTGTACTTACTGTACTTAATTCAATCAATAAATCAGTCAGTTTTTTGATTGTATGAAAGTATAGTGTCTGCTGATTAGTTTAATGGTAACATATATAATAACTAAACATTCGTTAATACTGATTTTTTTTTATAGTTGATAGGCGTACAACTAAATCATTACAATTATTGTTATTCTCTCTCTCAAGTCTGCAGAATATACCAAATTTTGACATGAAACTCGTAGATCCTATATGTTTAAGTATCCATTTAAAAGGAATCTCTCTCTCTCTCTCTCTCTCTCTCTGTTCACTGAAGTAATCGTTAAATTTAATAGTGAAGATTCGAGATTTAAAATAAATCTGTTTAAATCAATGACTGAAAGTCCAAAAGCAGGAGACATAAAACTCAATGGAGTTTATTGTATCATTACAGTAATGATTCTTCTTATATTTAAGGGACTGTTGTCAAAATAACGCTGAATCGGAAGTTATAACAATAAACTAAAACTCAGAACCGTTTGTGGCGTTGGCTCCGGAAATTGTATCATGGTCACGGTTATTAATGATTTAGTATATTGTTGCACAGCTATTGTATTTAAGCGTCTAGTTGGTAGTATTTGCCAACATCAAAGGTGCATAATATAATGTACAGTTTGATAAATATCACCATTGGAAGGGTCTCGTCGCCAGTACAACATCAATAGATACTAGTTAATTTCCTCGATTGTCTGTGTTTACGGAGCGGAGAGACTTGGGTCGAATTGTTTTGACATCGACTAACAAGTGCATTGTTCATCCTAAGAGTTCATAGAAAATGATTTATCTTCTTGTTTGTTTGGATTGTTCAACTGGAAAAGTATTTAAATCGGCAAATAATTATCGTAAGTCTTGTGCAAGTAAATAGAACATCATTTTTCAGCAATTTTAGAATAGGTTCCCGCGACGGTTTTATTAGTATGTTGCCTTTACTAATGTTTTCTATACAGGAAGTACATATATCAGTAAATATATAGCTGTACATATTAGTAAATATATAGCTGTACTTATCAGTAAATATATAAGTGTACTTATCAGTAAATATATAGCTGAAGTTATCAGTACATATATAGCTTTACTTATCAGTAAATATATAGCTGTACTTATCAGTAAATATATAGCTGTACTTATCAGTAAATATATAGTTGTACTTATCAGTAAATATATAGCTGTACTTATCAGTAAATATATAGCTGTACTTATCAGTAAATATATAGCTGTACTTATCAGTAAATATATAG
>JAUMGZ010201134.1:0-12543 GCA_032359645.1 Pododesmus macrochisma | reverse complement strand
CTTTATTGCCTGTATCAAAATTCGCTCAGCATCAGAATCGGTTATTGGTGTTTTGGTTGGAAGATAGTTGTCATCAGCCTTACACCTTGACTCTTCTAAACAATTCTCATGACGACCTTTGTAATGTTCTACTCTATTTTCGAGTAATTCTCTGAGGGTGACGGGTGATTTGTTACAGTTTTTCATTGCATAGTAGCTATGTGTTTTTATGGATGCTGCTTTGTCTGAGAGTTCACTATGCCAGGTAACACCGTGCATTTTTTTGGTTCCCTTTGTAATTACCTTTAATTGTTTTGTTATGCCCTTTGCAGCATGCCAAGTATCGTTTGCATTGGTGACAGATGGCTGGTCGGTATTAAGATGTTTATTGAGTGATACATTTCTGTCATGACCATGAATGTTGACATTAACATCACAGGCGTCAAAATGTTCATACAATTTTTTAGACCCCCAAAGTTCATGTCTTTGGCTGACTGGATCATCAGCTCGGGTAACAGTTATAGCACCGACTACCTTATGTGTAATGGAACCAAGGGCTATTACATCAGACTGTGCAGCATTACGTCTAGTTCCATGTCTTGCATCACTCATAATATCTATGCCTTCATAGCCCCCTTCTTCTGTCTTCAACAGTGTCAAAGCTACTTCTTCATCAATGGCACTTTTTATACTTTCTTGGGTCACTACCTTTGTGATTTCACAATACTGTTCATGCACACTTCCATAATAGGATTCTGGACATACTCCTATGTTTCCAGCTTTGCTGAATCGCTCATATTGGGAATATCTAAGTCCAGTTCCAAGCAATGCGTGCATCATGCGCAAATTCACCAGGTATTTTCCCCCTTCAACATACGGGGAAGAATCACATTTGAAAGTATGTTTATCCTGGCACATGAAAGTAAATTTTGCTGCATGAGATATGCGCTGGGTTCCCTTTACATCAATGAGTTTGTCGCATTCTTTCTGATGTAATTGTACACCATGAATCATGTTGCGAATAGATGATTCTGTTGTCAAATAAATTTCCTGATTTGTTTCTGTTTTGTTGCACAACAGATACTGGTTGAAAGTAAAAGTTTCATCTTCAGTCTGTTCCTTATCACTGAATGTAGCAAGAAACAAATCCAATAACTCATTCAGGATTTCTGTGTTTGTCACATTGGACACTTTTCTACTGAGTATCAGTTTTGCTCTGTCCATTTTGTTATATACAGCCATTTTGTTCTCTTCATTTTCCACATAGAATTTAATGTTTCCTAAAACAGGCCTGTCTGCTTTCTGTTTTCTTTTCTCATTTCTTCTCTTCATCATTTCTCCAGAATCAGATACACGTTTTTTTCTTGGGTTTTCTTTTCTGTTTTCCTCTCTTATTCTTTTGCTTGTTGAAGGCATTTGTTCATCCATAATTGCACAATTTTCAATTTTGTATGTTAATATTAAAGATGTCTGTAAGAATTTTAGCTAGAAATATATGTACAAGATATTGATAATCTTCTCTTACTATTAGTTGGATGGTTCTATTTTTATGTAAATAGGGGTATTAGGTCACACACAAACTTGTGTTTTCTCCTAGAAGATGAAATATTTTGTTTGTATTATTTCTTTTCATCTGCATTAAATTGTTTATGACTAAAACTTTAAAGACAAAAATGAGTTTTGGATGTATGAAATGCCATGCTGATTTTATTTATGCAATATCTGTCAATCTTAGCACCCCTGTTGAAGAAAATAGAAGGTCTGGTGGGTTTTTACTTCATATGAAAGGTTACACAAGAAGGTATTACATGTTTGTAAAAACTCCACCTGTGGCTAACAGTGGAATTCTATTTGGATGTTTCATTTAATGTTTTAAGATTCATCATTTGACTATTCTGTAATATCAACAAATTTTATAATTTAGAATATTTACATGTATTTACGTTTCACATTACATCATTTGATCCTGCCCTACCCCTCAAAACTGACATGTGTTGACCACTGGTCAATCTTCCCGCCATCTATCAGTTCCCCCCAAAAGCTTTCTTTGTTCTCCCGACACCAGTATCCTGTAGCTCTATATTGACATAGATCAGAGGAATGGATGACTATAAACAAAAAGTTGAGTTCATGCTGACACAGGAGCAGTTTGATGTTATTAGTTCACTGTTTGGTCATAACA
The DNA here is from genome assembly GCA_032359645.1 of Pododesmus macrochisma. Lineage (NCBI taxonomy): Eukaryota > Metazoa > Mollusca > Bivalvia > Pectinida > Anomiidae > Pododesmus > Pododesmus macrochisma. Next base: position 10,382 of record JAUMGZ010201134.1, on the reverse strand, counting down.
ACTGGGATATTAATGAGGCCCTAATTAACAAACCATCATGGGAAAGATCAGAAGATACATCACAGCATGTCGCCTGTACAAGTACTTCAGAAATGGATTCTAATATTTTGGAAGCCTCTGCAAATCCCACTAATGAAACATCAACAGGTGATTCCAGTGATGATGGTGATATTGATGATCACCAATTAGTACAAGGGAATGATATTGAAGGAGAGTGCCCCCATTGTTTTTGTTGTCCTTGTGTGACCTCCTTTCCACAGGCATGGTTAGGTAATGGGGCTGGAGCCCATACCAGGAATTCTGGACTTCGAAAGATAAGATACAAAAAGTTCTGGACTTTGTTATCCAGACAAAATGTTTGGATGAACCCTAAGTACAAACAAAAAAAAGCAAGATGTTTTGGTCGGAGAGAAGACCAAGGTGTTGTTTGGACCAATCGCGAAATTATGCCAGAGTGTGTATTGACAAATGTGCGACACCTGTACCCAAACCCTCCAAATGTTCCCTATATGGGACATAAATGGGTTTAATTAAAATGTGTATTTTTCATGTAGAAACATATATGCACTTAGACAGTTGTGTGGATACTAGTTCTTCTAAATATATATACAAACATAGTAGTTATCCACTGAATAGGATTATTTTATGGTGTAAATTACTTGGATTACATACAACATTTACTCAATGAAAGGTATGTCAGCATGTTTCCCAATCTTCACTATGCATGAAACTTAATTATTGTATTGATTACAGATGAAATCAAGGCTGTCTTTATACTTTTTTCAATGAAACCTTGAGCAGTACATACACCATGTGCTTGTGTTTATTATAAACATTATGAGTAAGGTCAGCAAAGGTCAATTTCCCTTATACAGAACAACCAACAGTGAAATATTCTCCACTTCAAAAACATTGAAGCAAATAAGTACATTTTTACCACAATATTTTTATTGATACTTTGCTATATTGACAACATCTATATAATAAGCTTGCTTGCCAAAAATTGGAAATGGAAAAAATTTATATTTTTGTTAAATTCAAAAAGTCTTTCACAGAAGTGAAAACTGCTAAATATTAGACAAAATTTGAAATAGGCTCCTCCCATTTCCTTTTATAGTCTAGGCTCAGGTTTAAGATTGAAGGGCTTTCAAATCCCATTGAATGGTGAACAAGCTTACACTTCCTATTTATGTTGAATACACTAACAATTCCCATTGGGGTTTACAATTCCAAGCTTAATGTTGCTATTGCATGGTGGACAGGTTTATAATTCCAGTCTCAGTTTTTATAGGACATGTTTACAACTCCCATTAATGGTGGACTGGCTTCCAATCCAGTTTATGTAATTGATAATGGACGAATATCTCCCCCTCCACAAGAACCAAAAGGACTACAACATCATCAAAGCATGCTCCTAAACAAAACTTCCTTACTGTTAACTTTTTCAAGATGCCTATGATGCTAATACAAAGAATTTCATTTCCTTTTCACACTTTCAAAGACTTGATAGCATGTCATTCCTTTTTAATTCTATATACAAGGCAGTCACATTCAGTATAAACAAATATATTGGTTTATATTTTTCCTAATATAACTGCCTCATGATCATCAATGGTGAAAGGTCCCTACTGTTGTGTTTGATACCACTTACATATAGTTAAGTTGCATAACATAAATGTAACAAGAGGCCAATGCGCCTTTATGTCAACCCTGATATACAACCAAAACCCAATGACCTTATCGGATATAAAGGACACATAATTCTAATGGGGATCATGGAAGGAATATCTTTAGTAATTTTAATGAATGTTAGCAGTTCAAAACAAGAAGTTGAGAATGTCTTGATATAAATGTAAAGGCCTACAGCAGAGTCGGCTACTCCACTGAAATTTGTTTTTTTTTACATCAACCATTAGGATAGTGTTAAGTTAGTACCAGTAAGCATTATGCCACATACAAATAGGAGAAAATTTACCTCACCGTTGTGACCCTATTCTGGCACCCAGAGCATCTCCACAAGATGTTAATTGTAAAATATTGATGCCTGGCCCCGAAACTGTAGCAGTAGCATTTTTGAAGTTGTCTCTATGTAATATAAAATGACTCCTCTTAGGGGCAACAGGGTTGGAGCAATAAAATCATATTTACTTATGATCATCATGCCAATGCAATCATTTGTGCAAAGTTTGGTCGAAATAGGCATTATGCTAATAGTATTTGAATAGTTGCAAAGAAAATGTGAACAAATTAACAAGAGGCCAATTGGGCCTTAATGTCCATCTGGTTTAAATAGGCCTATATGTAAATTTTTGTCTTCTGAAAACTTTTGACCCTAGGGTTATGCCTTGAACAAAGAAGGTTCCCCATGCCCTAAAGTTACTTTAAACCAAAGCATTAAGCAATAGGCCTTCTAGTTTAAAAGAAGATTTTTCAAATTTTATCAAATTTCCCCATTTGGGCCCCCAAGTGACTCTCTCTGGGTAATGAGCCGGTCATTTGAACAAATCTGAACCCCCTTCCCCTAAGGATGACATCTACCAAGTTGAAATTAGTCCAGTAGTGTTGAACAAGAAGTCGAAAATGTGAAAAAGTATCATATTTGTTATATATATAGTATTGAACTTTGACCTAAAAATGTGTGACTTTTTTTACCCTAGGGTCACGCCTTGAACAAACTTAATTCTCTATTCCCTAAAGTTACTATAAACCAAAGCATAAGGCTCTAGACCATCTAGTTAATTAGGAGAAGATTTTTGATATTTTGTCAAATTTTACCTATTATGGCCCCTAAAGCGGTGCCCCCTGGGGGCTGAGCCCCTTCATTTGAACAAATCTGAACCCCCTTCACCTAGGGATGACTTCTTTTAAGTTTGGATGAAATTGGTCATGTTGTTTTGGACAAGAAGTGAAAAATGTGAAAAGTTAACATGTTTGCTATATATATAGTGTTGAACTTTGACCCCAATAACCATAACCTATTTTGACCCCAGGGTCCTGCCTTGAACAAACTTGCTTCTCCATGCCCTAAAGTTACTACATGCCAAAGCATTATGCTCTAGGCCATCTAGTTTATGAGGAGAAGATTTTTGAAATTTTGTCAAATTTTCCCCCTTTTGGACCCCATAATGGTGCCCCCTGAGGGCCTAGCCCCATCATTTGAACAAATCTGAACTCCCTTCACCTAGGGATGACTTCTTGCAAGTTTGGATGAAATTAGTCCAGTAATTTTGGACAAGAAGTGAAAAATGTGTAAAGTTTACATATTTGCTAATTGTGTTAAACTTTGACCCAAAAACGCATAACCTATTTTTGACCCCAGGGTCATGCCTTGAACAAACTTTTGTTCCCCATGCCCTTAAGTTGCTAAATACCAAAACATTAAGCTCTAGGCATAGTTTATTAGGAGAAGATTTTTGAAGTTTTGTCAAAATTTCCCCCTTTTGGCCCCCTAGCGCTACCCCCTGGGGGCCCAGCCCCTTCATTTGAACAAATCTGAATCCCCTTTCCCTAGGATACTTCCTACCAAGTTTTGATGAAATTGGTCCAGTGGTTTAGGAGAAGAAGTTGATAATGTGAAAAGTTTATGACGGACAAAATACGACGTATGACGGACGAGGAACGGGATTAGTATGGGAAAAGTCCACCTTGGACCTTAGGTCCAGATGAACAAACAATAACAATGGACAAAAACGACAAGACAGATTGATATAGCAAAAGTTCATTCGGGTGTTGTTAAGATGGACTAAACACCACACATACAAATGTAAACCTTGAAATACATGTACATCAAAATTTATTCATGTTCCTTTCTCACAAGAAAAGCAATAATATATAACAAATTCACTTTAATTGTTGCTTATGAAGCACATAAATAGATAGTTGTTTTTACAATAAGAATATATAGCAAATATTTGGTATAAAAATCAACTATGTTTTGTAAGATGAATATTAAATGGAATGTATATGGTCTTATATATGACGCATCACAACGAAAATAAAGCTATCAACAACAGTTACTTAAATCAATATTTTAAGTACACCATAGGAAAGTTGTAGTTTTAAAATCAATTAACCTCTACATAATATTTCTGCAAGTTTTAAATATTCAATATCAACTTGCTAAAATCTTCATTGAATTTTTACATCTAAATGTCAGCTTCAAATATCACACAAAGATTTGGTTCCTTAACTTCACAGAGTTTCTCAGAACAATCCATTTTGTATCACTCTATGACTCGCAAGTCACATGACGCCTGTAGGAAGTCTTGGAGTTCCTATAAGGTCATCATTAAATGATAATTCTTGTGTCCATTCATACAGTTTACTAGCCTCCCTCTCCCATGCTTCTCCTCCCATATGCTCTTCCTCCCCCTCCTCACCAGTAATGCCATATTTATCAAAGTAATCATCAGGTTCTTCTGACAGGGCTGTGGGTTCTCTGGAGTCAAGTCTGCTACCGCCCTGTCACATTACAAATAAAATAAATTAGGCATGTCTACATATTGTATATAATCTTGATTTAACTTATCATTTTTCTTTAGCAAAGCATTCAATGCATGATTTTTCACTGTTCATAAAGTAAGGGGCTTAACTCAATGTATCAGTGTTGTTCATGTTATTTAAAGGGAGATAGGAGATTTCACAAATTCTAATAAAAATGATATCAGCTTGCAAGATGTATGAAACATGAGAAATCTGATTTAATTTAACAGTTTGCTATATTATGATCAAGTTAACAAGCTATTTCATAACAACTAATATTTAATAAAGAAAATTTATATGTGTTAGAAAACTGAGGCTGCTGCATGTTTCATGTCAATTTTAACTTTTTGTGAAAAAATGATTTGTTCAATATCTTATCCAGTAATGATGACAGAATATCACTGGCTTCAGAATTTATCAGATATTAAAATAAAATCATTGTATTCTGCATGTATATATTGTCTTCCATATTAATCCCTGCTTTACTTTAAATACAAACTTACAAAAATTGTTTGAGGATATTACTGTTTAGAAAGAAACTGTTAAAACTGAATAAATGTTTAAAAATTTTCGTGTTCATGATATATGTGACCGCTGTCAATATAAACATGATAAATAGGTCCTTAATCATCATGTTTAAAAATAAAGATGATTTCTCATTTAACCGACTATTAGTAATGTCGTATTGGTGTAAAAAAAAATATAATATAAAAATGTTTATGTAAAATACTAATTTACAATGGTAATGTATTATATTAATACCTCATAGCTAGATTTATTATATGAATTATAAAATCTTCTTCAGTGATGTGATTTAAGAGAATGGTGAATTGTTACAAGCAAAATGAAAAGTAAATGAAGAAAGTTATTGTGAAGTATATAACATACAAAAGGGTCACTGGTGAAATGGGGATAATGATTGTACAATAACTATTGAGATTGGTTCAGGTAACAGTTAAATATGTAAGTACATGTACATTGAGGAAAATTTTAGAATCGATCACCCCTGGTTGTGTAAGACAGAGATATCTTCACCTGAAGACTTGGATTGTTCGTCCTGAACGAGGTTTACCGAGTTCAGGACAAAACAGTTTCAGGCCGAGGGTGAAGATTTTTTGTCTTACATTACTAGGGATGATTGATTCTTTTTCTCACACCTTTAACATTCTTATCATAGCAATAAAGCTTTGATTGTATGATTTTGCAGCAAATCCAATGAATTTCTTTTTTTTCATCTGCTGTTGTGATGTAATATTAATCATTGATGTGATGTCTTGTTCATTATTTAACAACATTGTGTCATTGTCTATAATAAAAGGGTGGGATAGAGAAATCTTACATGGATCAAAACATGGAAAAACTCTGTCACAGGTGTGAGAAAAACACATAATGCACATTGATCAAGGTAAGTGGTTTATACAACAGATTTGGTATACACAATACAGGGACTAAATTTATGTACAGGGGGAGAAGGTCAGTTTAAACTTTCTTACCTCTGAAACATCCTCTGACTGTTAATAATTACCAAACAATATAAACAAGCAATTGTAACTAATATACATACAACAGCTACTTTGATATATGTTTAGTGTCAGTTGTCAGTGTCAAAAAAAATGCAGGAGTAATCCACAATGTTTTTACACACATATATATAGTCTTAGTTAAACGATGTAGGAGTAGTCGCCATTACTTTGATTTATTTGAATAGTGTCATTAAAACAATACAGGAGTAATCACTGATACTCTTTATGGCTGTGTACACCAAGACAATATTAATGTGTGTAACCCGTCTTTATAGACAGGGTAGGATTATCTTTATTTTGTAAACTGTAAAACTTTATATTTATATAAGTATTACCAGTATATCTGAAAGTTGCTAAATGTATTTAACTAGGTGATATAGTATTTAAGTAATTTATCAATGCTAATATAGAGGAAGAGTAGTCTCCCCTGCTCTTCACATAAGTTAAGATTTGTTATATGTATTTGAAGTGTAACATATTTTAATGATACACTTGTTAGTGTAATATTACATTAATTATTATGCACAACTTTATATGGTATATTAAAACATATATTATCAATATATTTCAGGGTTTTAATTGTAATGTACCAATGATTACTGGGTCTTGATATAATAAACATTTAACCCTATGACAGGCTCTCTTATTTGTTGGGGAACCCTGCTACACTTACTCTGTCTAATCCATACATTTTACGTAACTTCTTTGCCCGTAGTTTGGCCTGTCTTGACCTTCGACTAGAAGTTCCACTCATGAATCCCGACATCTTTGATTTAGGTGTTGGCATAGGTACTATGGGTATATAAGACTCAGCCCTGTGGGAGAACAAATCATTACTCAATAACTTTTTTGTTATAAAGCTTTTTAATAAATATTTTTCTATTGCATTTAGAAAATAGTTGATTACATTCTACATGCCTCCACTTATATTGTAGATCTTTATTTTCAAACAAAAAACAGACAGAAATATAAACTTTTTGTCAAAAAAATTTATTTCAAATGATCATAAAGCAAATGAAAAATTATATGTTACTATTAAACTGTAGATGTGTGACAAAAGATAGAATAAATAGGATATATTTCTTAACACTTTCACCGTAATTTAAATACAATATTACTCTAATGATAAACGTTTCCAGCAAACCGTTAATGATAAAGAACATTATTATATCTCATTTTACCTTAGTTCTGAAATGGCTCGAATGTGTTGCACTTTAACTTCCTGTGATAGAGGGCGCTGCATTAGAACAGGTATTTCCTCAATTAAGCGTGTACTCATCCTCTGGTTGTACAGGTAGTCCACAATGTCGTAGAATATTGTTCTTCTTGATAAATCTGGAAGTCAATTAATTTAACATTATTATTAATTCTGGCTGTTATATTTCAGTTTGGCTCCTGTTCATGTTGAACTGAAATTCATAATGAAACATGACATCTACTGCATGTTGGAAGTAAGAAAGGTTTTGATATATATTTTCCTACAAATACTTTATGTTGTAATTGCATGCAAGTGAATGCAAATAAACTTGCAAATGTGTGCTGTTAGTTATACTTTGATAAAACTTCAATAGGGTTGACATGTAATGCTAAATAATAATTAACAACTGTCTTCTACATAATTAATGATATTGACAATTCATACACCATTTGTTTTATTAAGCAGTGATAACTTACCATCCAGCGTTAATTTTCTCCAGTAATTTTCTTTTCCACCTTGACTTGCTGGAGCCTCATCAACATTAGCTAAATACTGAAAAGACAATATATGTCTTTAGGAATTCTTATTCCTAGTTTTTACTTCAATTTCACCAAATAATTGCAGTCAAATTCAGAATCAGGAAGACAACATTTGTGCAACCGTCATCAACAGACAGATTTAGAAATTCACATAAGTAATGATGGAATAGAAGATGCAGGGGATAAAATTGTCAATTTGACTTAACCTCACAACTGTTTGTTGTCAAATTTTATAAAATCTTGGTCAAATTGTTTTTGCTAAAATACCTGGAACATTCAAATTTTCTCAATTATTTACCTGCATATAGTCTTTTAATGTTGTGACATCAACTTCATCTGTGATCTTATATTGCTGCTGGTATATTGCATCTCGTAACATTTGGTCATAAAACTGACGATTACCCATAAGTCTCAGTGCATCTTCAGAGGCCTGAAATAAGAAACCTCAACAACATAAATATGACAGATAAACTTATATAAGAACCAAATGTATATTCGACAATATATGTAGGTTAGTAATATCCATCAATTTTCAATTAAGAAATGGAATTTTGTATAGAAGAATTTTTATGTAATTTTCAGCATGTAAAAATGTAAGTGTTAAATTTACACATGTAAAATGTCACACAGTAACTGAATATTTAGAACTTACTTCAGATGCTGGCTTTATTAATTTTCTGCCACTCATATACTTCACACCTCTTCCTTCAGTGTGGATAAATATCTTGAAAAATATCATTGGAGGAAATTCAGCTCCTCCAAATCTGTAAAGTTATGTAAAATATTAAGATATAAATATTCATTACATGTGTATAATAATCTAACAAACATAAATTGCATGTACACAAAATTCATATTTACCATATCTAGTCATGACTATTATTCATCGTTTCTACCTTAAAGGGAGGTAATTTTCCTGTAGACTTGCAGTAATTACTCAATATACATGTAACTAGTCTCACCTGAACCTCACTCGTACTTGTGAACTTTTATCACTAAGCAACTCAGCTTCTTTTGGACAAACTTTACGAAGAATTTCTGTTGTTAGTGAATTTTCCTGAAATAGATAAATGAATGTTTAAGTTTTCATTCAAGGTTTTACAAAAAACATATGAACAAAATGTAATTTATTTTTCATATATTAAGTAAGAAAAATAACATACACATGCTGTTATATACTGGCATCATAGTATCTTACTTTGGTGTGCAACAGATCATTATTCAACGATGTACTAGCCCATCAACTTATCAAGCTTGATAATCTTGCTTAAATAAGTATTAAAGAAATGGTCTGGACTCGACTTTTTAATGTGATTAAAATACAGGTCACAGTGACCTAGCTTTAGTATGCAACACATCCTCACAACTGATAGCTCTCTAAGTTTTGTGATCCTGTATACATAAGCATAGAACAGCTTTAGACCAGCAATTGGTAAATGTGAATGTAAGGACATACAGACAACCAAATATGTGTACGTGTACCATTATTTTGTCAAGTTGCATGAGTGAGTATAGTTAAGCTATATTCAAACATTTATTTAGACACAACAATCATAAAAAACACAAGTCCACTATGTCTATGATATTAATAACTGTAGCAAATGAGTCCTTTGGAAAATGATGGAATTTTAGAAAATAGAGCACATAGAATTCAATTTTTTAGATAATATTTATACTTCTTAAATTCTAATGTCAGACAAGTAGTTTTGAGTCTAAAGAAAAATCATTCACCAATGAGTCTTAAAAATGTTCAGATACATGCAATAAATTCATTAATGTCTTTGTATGATTAATTGTTTTAGATGTTGAGCATTGACTTCTGACATAACTTTCATTTTCCAATAAATTAAGGCTCAAACCCAATATCCTTTTTCTTCAAACTGAATATAAATTGGTATATTTATTTTATTATATTATGATCTCTCAACAATAATAAATCTGTAGAGAGAGAATATACACATTAAGAAATTGTGACACTCACTGCCGCACACACAGCGTGTTTGAGAAGTCTAAACATCTGTTTGTCTCTGTATGCTATCCAACATCTTTCTATTATTGTAGCAGCTGCCTGTCTAATCATCCTAAAAACACAGGCAAAACATATATTCACAGGTGTAACTTTACAATAACAAGAACAATAATTGATGAAAGATGATTCTAGTTTCATTTAATAGTTTTCTTTTTAGATATTTAAGGAAAGAAAGGTTACTTATATTGATGTATATATGCTCTAAGAAAATAAAGTGTTTTTATTCATGCATCCATGATGTATATACCAGCTGGTTGACACAGTCGAGGGAGAAAGGTGTTCATGTTTAGCTGGTTGATATGTGGCTAAGGAGAAAGGTGTTCATGTTTAGCTGGTTGAAATGTGTATAAGGAGAAAGGTGTTCATGTTTAGCTGGTTGACATGTGGCTAAGGAGAAAGGTGTTCATGTTAAGCTGGTTGACATGTGGCTAAGGAGAAAGGTGTTCATGTTAAGCTGGTTGACATGTGGCTAAGGAGAAAGGTGTTCATGTTAAGCTGGTTGACATGTGGCTAAGGAGAAAGGTGTTCATGTTAAGCTGGTTGACATGTGGCTAAGGAGAAAGGTGTTCATGTTAAGCTGGTTGACATGTGGCTAAGGAGAAAGGTGTTCA